>JAFIRS010006721.1:0-33107 GCA_018342105.1 Gonioctena quinquepunctata | reverse complement strand
TTTCAAATCAATCGGACGACTAGACAAAAATCACTTGCAAGATTTGTCCCAAACTAACAAACGAACGAACGAAGGAACGAACTAACTAACAAGTGAATTAAATAAAAGCTTGTAAAAATTAATGACTACATGTATAGACTCAGGAAATTATTCCAGATGAATGGTCCATATAGGTCGATCATTAAAGATTTTTTATACACGCTCCTCAAAATGCCTACTTTGGATACTGAAAATTATAGATATGGGTATAATCAATCAATGCTTCTACCTTTGCCTATTTCCGAATTATTGGGAATATTCGGTGAAAGATTGTGCTCAGTGTTACCGCAAGCTTGAGAAACCGGAACAACATGAGCCAGTGTTTCATCCGAATTACAATCCGCAGTAACCGGAGAATTTGTTATAAAAACTTTTCAACAAAAAATAAACCGACGAAAAAATTATTAGCAAAACAAAAATAAAATAAACCTTCTCAGTCTTAATGATAACTGAGTTCCTAAACTAATGTAAGTAACTAATTTTGTGTCGGCGCCAAACAAATTAGCAATTGAATTGGGTAAAGCGTGAAATGATGGCAGCGAGATGCACGGCTGCGTTTTGATTACTTCTTCCTTAATTGTTTGTTTGGCGCCGACTCAAAATTAGTTACTCTCATTAGTTTAGGAGCTCAATTATCAGTGAGCCTGAATTTCGCCTTTTTTTATTTTTTATAAATAATCCATTTCAATTCATTATATTATTATTATTATTAACCACCCATCATTGATCTAAAATTGGTGACATATTTTAGATGCAGGATTTTTTATTGATCACTTCTTTAATAATTATAGCTATCAATATAACGAGATTATTATGCGATTTATAATAGTCGAGGACATTGCTAGGTGACGAGGCGACAGCCGAGTCACCCCAATGTCCGAGACGGTGTTAAATCGCTAATAATTGAGTTACATTCAAAGCTTTATCGTATCATTGACAACGGCGATGCGAAAATAAAAGCAACAAGGTTTTATGTCATTTCATTTTGGCATTTCGAAAAGTCATCATTAAAATCATGCAAGATTTTGATATTCCTGACGATATATTAGCTGCAGCCAACACTATAAGGTTGAACTTGCTTCCGGACAAATCTAAAATCCATTATGAAAAAAAATATCGGCAGTTTTGTAATTCTCTGATGATCGTGGACGCTAAAGGCAAAGGTGTATCCATCAAATTTGAAAACTGTCAAAATATTGTTTTACATGTTCATGAAAACTAGTTCTAATATTATTTGGTATCTAACATACTATGCTTTCGTAACTAACGTATTAAATCATGGTAACTAATGTATTATGGGTATTAATTTATTAATAAAGATATCATATAAAAATGTCTTTATCGTATCATTGAAGATTAAGACATTTTTATATGAAATCTGTATTAATAATTATTAACATCATAAACGTTCCAAAACCTACATAAAACCTTAGTTACTCATATACATTAGTTACCATAATTTATACGTTAGTTACAAAGCATAATACGTTAGATACCAAATAATATTAGAACTAGTTTTCATGAACTGTAAACACTATTTGACGTTTTCAAATTTGATGGATACCCTGCACGATCATCAGAGAGTTACAAACTGCCGATATTCTTTCATAATGGTTTTGATTTGTCCGGAAGCAAGTGAACCTTGCAGTGTTGGCTCCAACAATATATAGTCAGGAATATCAAAATCTGCATATTTCAATGATGACTTTGAAATCCAAAAATAATGACATAATACCTGTTGCTTTTATTTCGCATCGCCGTTGTCATGATATATAGACGAATGTAACTCGATTATTAGCGATTTAACCGTCTCGATATTGCGGGACTCGGCTGTCGCTCGTCACCGAATTCCTCGACTATAAATCGCATAATAATCTCGTTATATTAATAGCTATTTACATGTTCATGAAAACTAGTTCTAATATTATTTGGTATCTAACGTATTATGCTTTCGTAACTAACGTATTAAATCATGGTAACTAATGTATTATGGGTAACTAAGGTTTTATGTAGGTTTTGGTACGTTTATGATGTTAATAATTATTAATAAAGATATTATATAAAAATGTCTTAATCTTAAATGATACGATAAAATAATATTATGTTTAAATGAAACATAAAAACATCAACATTTCGATAAAACCAGCAGATTACTATTTCTTTACCTTGACTACTCGTTGATTGGATTTCATGTTGGTCTTGAACTTTAATTTTTATTTGTTGTCTGTTTTCCTATGCTTCAAGATCGTTCTCATCCGCATCAACATCACATTTTTCAAAATGTTTTTCTATCCTTGTGGGAATACCCTGCATTTCTTTACCACATTTTTTTACATCTGGTCCATTTTACTGTGTTTTTGTCCTTTATTAAACAATCAAAATTAAACCACTCTAAATGCTTTGTTTTGGCATTTTGAAATAACACCCACCACCCACGTCACCCACACAAAAAACAAATTGATAGCTTCTAAACAGTCTCAAGTATCGTATTGTTTATCGAACTTACTGCGTCGCGTGGATTTAAAAAATACAACCCCAATACCAAACGAGCAATCGGCGCGGTTGCCGGTTCATTGATATGTCTCGGAAATGTCGGAAACGAGCAATCAGCGCGATTGCCGGTTTTTTATAAGTCGTAAATGTAGGAAATACAATATTGATATATATATATATATATATATATATATATATATATATATATCAATGGATTAAAACTGATGATTCTCAAAGAATAAATAAAAAAAATCAACACACCCACTACATTTTTTATATTTTTTTGACGATTAATCATAGGTTGTCACTTCAAATCCTTCAATGTCACTCGAAACGTCAAAGATATAACACCATTCCGACAAATATTTACATATTTTACGTTTTTTTTAAGTTAATGTTCATTAATCAACCACTCAGATTACTGTAAGTACTTCCTTCATTTCAAGTATTTTTTTTCTCAATAATGTAATTTACATATTTTAGGACCCTGAAGAAGTTTCAAAATTGAAACGAAAGCTCGGTCCAACGTATTAAAGAGTTTTTCATAGTTCAACATTTGTGCTGACTGAAGATCCCCGTTAGTCTCCACTGTTCATACCAATTTTCAGTCGTTATTTCTAAATTCATATATATATATATATATATATATATATATATATATATATATATTGATATTTATTCGCTAAATATCCGGATATATATCAAGATATATATCAGGATATATATATATATATATATATATATATATATATATATATATATATATCAGTGGATATATATCTTTGCGCCCTGCCAAGAAGCGCAATTTTGGAAACCGAGGCTCTATTTAATTCAAAGTTTATACACGCCGAATCACAACGCAACCGCAGTTTTCCCGTTTGTAACAAACAAAAATTAACTTTTCAACTTTAAAAACACTTTATTTATCAAAGGGGCGAATACGGATAAATTGCACTATACGGATGAATTCACCCGATTCGGCCACTGCGGCGCCACTTACAAAGATGCTCCAAGTCTATAACGCCAACAAAAGAGGAATAATAAATAAGTGGCGAATACTACATTTAATTTGGAACTATACATACAGTGATTAATATTCACATTGTGTTTGTACATATTGCACCTACGATTTTGCTGTCTTCTACATACGATGAAGTAATATCCATCGTTTGTTACCTCTTCCTATGTTTCTGGGAATGCCATTGATCAATAAATCGCCCTTTTCAGATATCAGTTCCTCACTCCAAAAGTTGGGGATATTTCTTCTAAAATGTCCTTCAATATCAGCGGCATGTCATATAAAACTGTACATTTAGTCAATACGTCACTTTTTGGGCCTGAAATGAACAAAATTCAATTGATTGAGATTTGAAATTCTGATTTGATGGAAAAATTTTGGAAGAGCTGAATTATTGCCCCTCACCTTTGGTAATCATCAAAAATGATCAGTGCTGCTTAAAAAAATCGCCTTCACGATTTTTTTTTGCAGAAAGAAAGCTTTGTCCATTATCGCGAATTTCTCGAAATTATTTTAATGAACTGTGAAATAGTTATGCCTGCGCACCTCTTGAAATATTGGTCGTTAAAAAACTATTCTTTTTGCAAACGTCATAGACGCGGTATTTTTTCACCAGGCATAATATTTCCTACCTTTTGCGTAAACAGGAAAAACTGCATTAATATTATCCTTAGAGGAGTCGCTCCTAAAACTCTCCTTGATTATCACCAAATTGTTACCATCTTTCTTGCCCTCACACGTATCGTTGGGACATGCTCCCGTCAAAACGATGAGTGTTGATTTTGGGTCAGTCGATTCACTGACGTGCTTGAGGGTTTGCACCAGTGGACTCGATTTGTCGCATATTTCCGAAAAATGTCCGCCAAAGACCACCATCAGAAAAGGCTCGCCAGGGATTTCTTGTAGAGTGGAGAGGGTAGATTTGACGGATTCAAACAGGCCGGGGTCTTGCTTCTTTGTACCAATCAGGTTGGTAAGGATTTCATTCTCTTCTTTTGATAGTTTCTTATTTTTTTCTGGCAATGAGAGAAATTACAGGTTTATTTTACATAATTTTCTGACACCACTCTAATATACAGGGTGTTAGTGAATAAGTGCGATTCTGCATGAAAAAATAATGACAGTTTGCTATATAACTTTTGTCCGCAATTATTGACTATTAATGTATTGCTCTGAAACCGGTCGAGATATGCAAATGAAATTTGGTGAGTTTCAAAAGGTATATATATATATATATATATATATATATATATATATATATATATATATATATAATAGCACAGTTTTTTACATGCAATAAAGAATTTTATGTTCTTTATTAGCGCGCATACGGATAATGATCTAAATTTTTTTAAAGGAAAAAATGGTACGTTACGATTAAAAAACATTTTTGAATTCCTCGTTCAATTTGTGACAAGAAATCTCTCTCGCTTTTTTTTTGCATGGGGCGCCGTTTTTATGCAATAAAATAAAACATCTTAACGCGTATTTGTCATTACTTTAATACATTATCTAGTAGCGATGTTAGTAGGCTACTGTCAACATTCTGTTAAATGTTCAACGAAATGTCAAATTGGAGTTTCTTCATTTTTAAGCTTTTAGTTTGGTATAACAATAATGATAATAAGTAATTAATTTTTCTTTTATCGAAAAGAATGGAAAATTATACAAATGCGGGATTGTCAAATATGCATTTTGTCTATGGTCGAAGTAATGGAAATAGTCGGCAAGCTCGACGATTGTATGCTGAGTTGTATCCAGAACGTAGGGTACCCATCACACAATATTTGCTCGTCTTCACCAACGTTTGCGCGAAAATGGTACATTTGAGAAACAAACGGCTGGCTGCGGGCGCCCTCGAGATGTACGAACTGTGCAACTAGAAGAAGCAGTTCTCGAATTAATTGCCGAGTCACCTGAAACAAGTACTCGAAAAATTGCCAACATACTGAATGTAAGCAACTTCACTGTATTCAAAATTCTCAAAGAATAGCAATTGTATATGTTTCATATTCAACGTGTGCAAGCTCTACTACCTAGAGACTTTTTCCGAGCCTAGTTTTTTGCTATTGGATTCTTCATCAAATCGCTCAAATTCCTAATTTTTTGAATGAGGCTAATATTGGACGACAGTGTATACGAAATTTCCATAACAATCACCTCTGGGCTGAGGAAAATCCACATGGAATCTTTGAAGCTCATTTTCAGCATCAGTTTTCAGTAAATGTATGGCTTGGGGTACTTGATGATCATTTAATCGGTCCATATTTCTTCCCACAACGACTAACAGGCGACTTCTACCTTAATTTCCTACAGGAAGAGTTACCGGTTCTTCTTGAAGAAATTCCTCTACAGCTGAGACAACACTTCTGGTTCATGCATGATGGTGCACCAGTCCATTTTAGCATTATTGTACGTAATCACTTAGATACAGTGTATCCAAATCGTTGGATAGGTAGGGGAGGTACGGAACATTGGCCTGCTCGATCTCCGGGTTAAAATCCTCTAGATTTTTGCATTTGGAGTTTTCTTAAGTCATTAGTTTATTTCACTCCCATCGAATATTTTGGAAACCTGAGGAATAGGCGGCTGCGAGACAATAAGAAATACACCAGGAATATTTGCGCGAATACGATAATCAATAAGGCGAATAGTTGAATCTTGTATCACGTCTGAGGGAGGTCATTTTGAACATTTGTTGTAGCTCTGCTCCTATTTATTTATTGGTGTTATTTTCTGTTATTGTTCTGGTTTAACGTTATTGTATTAGATAGTTCTTGATAATGTATTAAGGTAATGACAAATACGCGTTAAGACGTTTTATTTTTCTGCATAAAAACGGCACCCCCTACGAAAAAAAGGCAGGAGAGATTTTTTGTCACAAATTGAACGAGAAATTCAAATTTGGAATATCTCAGTGGCGTTCCCTTTTTTTTGTTTAGAAAAATTGAGATTATTACCCGTATGCGCGCCAATGATGAACATAACATTCTCAACTGCATGTCAAAAAATGCGCAATAACTACCTCTTAAAACTCACCAAATTTCATTTCATATTATCTCGACCGGTTTCAGAGTAATAAATAAATAGTCAGTTATTAAGAAAAACTTTAACATCCCGTATCTCGGAAAACAAAGTATTTGCGAATGAAAGTTATATAGCAGACTGTCATTTTTTTTTTCATGCAGAATCACCTTCAGTATATAACGACCACCTTCAAGTGATTTCTATTCTTTCATCGACATTTTAGAAAATGTACTCCTTTCAATCGAACTAAAATCAAGAAAATGCAGGATAGGAATGAAAAGGAATTATTATTATTAGTATAGAATATATTTTGTATACGAAGGCTCAAACGAAGTACCTATACCTGAGTGCTACACTTGTGTTCAAAAGAAAGAGCCCCTAGTATTATGTGTATATCTGAAAACATAATAGGGTCAAAATCTTACCATCTTCAAATAAATTCCCAAAAAATGAAAACCTAACATGGGACATCACATCAAGGACGTCCCATGGCGGTTTGGTCCTTCCTCTGCTCAAAGGAACATCAGCAATTTCTGCACTTCATTCCCAATCCCATCTAAATCTTCTTTTCACTCTTATGTTGAAAACTTCTGTATGTTGGGGCTTGTGATGATGTTCTCCATCCATGGTTTCTGGAATTTGTGAAGAATGTACTGGTTTTTCTTTTAGGCCCATCAAACTACACAAAATAATTATAGGTGAAGCTTGACTTAGGTTGGTACAACATGAAACGAATATAAAAAAAAAAATTGTTGGATATACGGAAATATGGAAAAATCTTCTCAAATATCTTTGAATGCTAAAGTATCCATTTTTTATAGAGGGTTAAATAGAAAAGCCTTGAGCAGAGTGGGGAAAATACAAAGATGACCAATTATAGTAAATGATACAATAATCCAAAATATTCTGAAATATGGACATGTTTCTGCAGCTTTGTATGTGAACTAAAAAATACTTCACACACACACACAGTCACAGGCATAATTATTACAAAAGTGAGTCTTTCTCAAAAGGAGTATAATCAATATTATATATGCAGACAGCAATCTGTAACATTCTTGATAGCCAGCCATAATTTCATTAAAAATTAAAAATGTCTTATTCCTCAAAACAGTTGACTACAAAAACTTATACAATAGGTGTATGTTGGTCGCATATCCATAAAAAAACAACTACTTCCCTAGCTAGTGCCTCGACGGACGTTGAATGACATCTGGATCAATATTAACCACTTCACCCTGTACTTATGAGGGCAAATACCCGAAACCGGTCTACAGGTGGTCAGCCTGAGTGAAGTGGTTAATATTGATCCATTTCGCAACAAACATTTGCAAAGTACCTTGTAGGACGTTTATCCATCTGTCCGTCGAGGCATTAGCCAGGGGAAATAGTTGTTTTTGATGGATATGCGACCAACATACACCTATTGTATAGGTTTGTAGTCACTGTCTTGAGAATAAGACATTTTCATTTTAACAATATTATATACTTGGAAAGGCATTTACATGGTGAATTTCATCATATGCAGGAACAATAGGGAACACGCATGACTTTATTTTATTCTTTTCTTAGCCTCAGTTCGGTCCTCAAAAATTACATTTTGTGAAAATAATTTCGCAAATCTCAATATTTTATCAAAATTTTCAAATTTAAAGGAGCTCCTCAATTCAAACTCGATTTGACCTTCACTTGAATAACTTTCCCCAAAAACTAGCGCCAATTGTGTTTGTTTTAGAAATGTTGATAGACAATACCATATCTTACAACCCGAACATACATTCAACCGAACTTTCAATGTGATATTTCAGTAAAAATTGAAGAGAGATGGAATTATAGTTGACAGTTCGAAGCAACTAGCGGTAAAAGTTTGAAATGTGTGAAGTAACGATGCATACGTCCAGCAGAGGCGCTAGGAGTACGTTTTTGGATGCTATGAAAAAATTGGCGTTTTCAATTTCGGATTATGAGAAGCATTAAATATTTTGTCAATTTCTCAGTTTGTTGCAGAGTTTTCTGGGTGGTAATATTTATGTGCAAATCAAAATTATTTAGAAAACAAGCACATGCGTGTTCCCACCAAATTTAATTTGTCCCACAAAACAGGACGTTCTGTATTGAACTAATTAAAATTTCTAGATCCATGCTTTGATTTAATTCCGACAATACGTCCAAATAGCACGAAAGTATCAACCCAACTGAATGTGTCGCACATCGCGTTGCAACGTAGGCACGCCGCACGTCGCGTGCAATCGCTCACGTAGGCCTTTCCATATGATCGGCGGCCGTTTGATATTGACGCATCGCTCACGTAGGACAATGCGTTAGGGGTAGTTGGGGCACAATTATACCTTTTTTTTTGGGAGAGCAAAGGAAATAACATAAAAGTTCAAAATTGATTAATGTGATATGTTGAGTCTGAAGAATCATTATTCCAGTATGTCATTTCGAATTGATAAAATACATAACCCAACAATAAACAGTACTATGTAACTTTTTTTCAAAATTGTATCAATCTTCCTTAGCTACGGGGTTCATTGATACATGTATGGGGCACCTTCATCCACAGATACCATTATGGACAAATTTAGAAAGGTAGAATAAAAAAACGTGTACATATATTTTTTATATTATCATTAACATATTAGGAACCTTACAGATCTTTATCACTTAAGTAGATATCTACAAGTTGAATGACGATGAAATAATTTGGAAGTGGAATATAGCACCGATGACTCTTTTACATTGGGGAAGACAAATGTTCCTGTGGTTCTCTTTCTCATATACAAACCTGGTTTTCGTTCCTATCGTATTTCGAAAGAATTTGGCCAACACACTTTTCCTTTTCAAATTTAACAAAAACAAAATATTTGTCAAATTTTCAGCTCGAAGAGGCCCATCCCTTCTTCTTCTGGTTTATCATTGAATCTGACGGACAGAGATTTGAATCTGACAATATGTCTTTGTTCAAATTCATCAGAATAACTTCGCAGCAATTTTGCAATTACTCTTTGACACATTTTTGTTTCTGAACACAATCCAGATAGCTTCCTGGCATTGTTCACTCCTTTTGCGCGTTGTCTCTGTTCCTCAGTTATTCTTTTCTGTTCCTACACTTCTGCCAATTACTTGATTCTGTCTTTCTTTGGCGTATCAGTGTAGATCCTTGACGTTCATTTTTCTTTCCCCTTTTCTGATATGTCTTGGAAATGTTTGTCAGTGATTGGTTCTAATTGATACCTGATTCAGCAATATTTGATGGAAAAATATTTTCTATCTTCATTCTCCCTTCCAGACTTCCTTTTTTCTATTATGTGCTGCAAAGTAGCTGATTTTAAATTATTTTTTTCTGTAGCTTTTTCTAATACTTCCTTCCAGAACGTCTGATATTGCTGAAGATACAGCATCTTCGTTGACATTGACCTTCTCGGTTTTATTTCTATAAGATCGCACCATTATCCTGGAAAGATATATGAAATTAATTATTAAATTATTTTGGGGTAGATTGATACGTATCAAAGTACCCAGCAAGGTGTTGTATAAATCTGCCCCACCTCGCCATATTTCATGAATGCCGCTCTCAACAAAAAATAAAATGATCCATGAACAAAATTGGATATAATCTTGGCTACTGTAAATGTTCTCTTACCTCTGATGCCACCATAGATCAGTATTGAAGTATACACCACCAAAAACAACCCTAGAACGTGAAATGATAAAATGAACTTCGAAGAACAGAAATTCTTGGTCCCTTGTAGTAAATCAAACGGCCATCGCAGACGTACCGGCAGCACGTATTTGTACTTATACCTATTAATGAACCTCTCAGGTATTTATACAGTTATAGACTGTATCAATGTTCCAACGTATCAATGTACCCCAACTTCCCCTGATATATAATATTTCTGGAATACTTTGCCTTCGCTCCTTCGGGTTTTGTGAGTGCTCTTCTGCGTCATTTCTTCTCTGAAATGAGGGGCGGTTTCTGGTTCTCTATTGCTTATGTCGTTTGTTAGAGATTGGCTCGAAACTGAGATAACGGCTGGAAAATACAAGGTTCTCAAGTAAAATATAAACAAAGATAATGTGCTTAAAAACAATAACCGTTAAACATTATCATTTCTTGGCATCCCACGTAGGTTCGCTCAGGTGTTACGTGATAGTAATAAAAACGAATAAACCGAGCACTTTATTGAAAAAAAAAATGGAATTACAGATTTATTTACCAAAATCACAGAATTCCAGTTCTTTAATATATTACAATGAATGATAGCATCCGTATGAAACCATTGAAACGAACGATTACAAATACGTATCTACCCACAACCACCTTGGCCGATGAAGCAATTGCCCTACAAGTTCAAAATGTGTTCAAGAAGTGCAAATGAGTAAATTTGCCAAGATACGTAATTGTCTTCTGGTGTTCTGGATTTGAAAATGATTTGTCTAAAATTATATCACAACAAAAATAGTATTAGGAAAAGAATATACGACAGTTGGAAAAGGAAACTTATATTTTTGTTTAAGTCAACGTTCATGTCCATACAGCCCCCGTTTTATTCATACTTGCAACTATCAAACTCACCTGTTTTCATTCCAAGCGCATTCTGACAAAAGTGGGTCAAAGACTCCAAACCCTGATGCAGAAGTTCCTTACAATTCGGTATAGTCCTCCGTGCTACGAACGGGTGGATATCACGGGAAGCTGCGGTGCTATGCTTAAAGGATAATTCAATTCATTGCATATCAAACTGAATGATGAATATTTGATAAATAATGTGTGTGGAGTGATACTAATAATATAATAACCCATGCGCCATCTGGGTTCCGGGCATCTCATAGCACTACCATAGCTCTTATCAACACCATCAAAGATATATTCAAAGCAATAGATAATAATAATAATGGGTCTTAGTAGGAGATTTAAGCCGGTTCTGGCTCTCCCCCCACCACTATGACGTCACGTGTGACCTTGAATAGTTGCAGGTGTGCAGTGTGTGTGTGTTTGACCTTGAGATTTGACTTTGAGATTTGTCATTGAGTTTTGATATGGGGTTTCGTCGACTTTGAGATTCGACTTCAGTTTTGACCTTGAGTTTGACCTTGAGATTCATAACATTAAGTTTTGACTTTGAGATTTGACCTTGAGTTTTGATGTTGGGATTGTTTCGGCAACCTTAAGATTTGATCTCGATGTTTGTTTGACCTTGACTAAAGTTGTGGTGTAGGCATACATATTCTGTGTAGTCATGACCTTCATGAATCCTTGTACTCTCCAAGCGAGGAGGGCGTTTGTCCTGTGAGAGAGCTAAGAGTGAACTGCGAGTATTGATGAGTGCGTTGAATATCAAGAGAATCTCCTCAAAATCCATACAGATTGCGCATCGCATCGGACTTGTTGTATGGTGGGGGTATTTCACTGAAATATTCCAGGAGAAGAGTATTTCGAATCAGTGTCTCCTCCAGTGAGCTATTGAAAACAAGTTGTTGAAATGTATTCGTGTGATTGTGGTAGAGCTTTCACCCGTAGTGATAATCTTCGTCGACATCAACGGGAAACTTGCCAGGGAGGTCCTTCAGTGAAACGAGTTAAATTGAACAATGGCGATGACTCACCACCTGCACCACTCTATACATGTAATTGTTGTAATGTGACATTTCCATATTGTCAAGTCAACTCTCACAATAGAACACTCGCACACAGGACGAATTCATGTGTTCACTTGGGAGGTGGTGTACACCTCATTAAAATGCATTCAAGTGTCGCATTTCCAGCTACAGAGTATCTAGTGAGAATATGTATACAGAGTATGCACCTTTTTCAACGATATCAAGCCCAAAGTACTCGAGTTATTGGAAAAACATCAAACTACACAACTCCATCAAGGTCAACATGGAAGTATTTGGAAGTTATGTCATTCAAACACAGGAATTGACAGATATAAAATCATTCAATTCTCCCAATCGTATAGCAGATCGATCAACTGATTTAAAATGGATTATTTGATGCGTTTCGTGACATTATAATTGCCCAAATTACGGAGTTTGAGGAGCGGATTCAGGTTTGTAGTTATAATTGTTGCCAATGATGAAAGGTTTAATAAAAGTAATTTTTCAGGATGGAGTTGTGAAAAAATTATGTTCCTTGAGGTGAACATAAACAAATACAGTCCACTTGGCGGATCATCATACATGAAACTTCCCGAATTCATTGAGAGAAGAAAAGGTGTTGTCAACATAAAAAATGAAGACCAATGCTGCTTTGCATGGGCCGTGACATCTGCATTATTCCCCACTAATAATAATGTATCGGAGGTGTCATCCCTATCCACCTTATGAGACTGTCTTGAATGTAACAGGTATGGATTTTCCAGTAAAATTACGTGATATAAAATGTTTGAGTATTTGAATGATATTTCAGTCAATGTTTATGGTTTGGAATCTAAGATTGAGAATAAGAGAGTCAAATATGAGGTGATTGGGCCCCTGCGATACCTCAGAGAAAACTCAGAAGACATGTCAATTTATTGCTTATCACAGATGAGGTGGGAAATAGTCATTATTGTTGGATAAAAGATCTCTCAAGATTGGTGTCAAGTCAAATTTCAGCTCATGAACACAAAAAAATATTTCTGTGATGGATGTTTATTGTACTTTCGAATGAGCGATTACTGTTGCGTCACCAGATGCACGATTGTAATCATGTATGTACAACAGTACCGCAAACTGATTTCAGAATCAATAAATATGGGAAAATGGTGGCCGGTAATACATTAATGTTTGAAAATTTCGAAAGACAAATGAATGTACCTTTGTAGTATATGCAGATTTTGAATCGATTCTGAAGCCTATACAAACCACCGAACCGAATCCCGAACTCGCGTACACGAATAGAACCTTCCAGCACGAAGCTTACTCATTTGCTTATCTGATAAAATGTTCCTTTGATGATAAATTAACGAAATTTGTTTCATATAGAGGTGCTGATGCGGCAAAAGTTTTCACAATGCGAATAGAAGAAGATTTAAGGAATATATATAATAATCATTTGAGTATGTCAAACCAATGACTAAACAAAACCCCCAGAAGAGGAAAGGGAATTTCATAATGCCGCCACTTGTGGTATATGTGAAAAACCTTTCACAGAAGGGGATGTTAAAGTCAGAGATCACTGCCATCTCACGGGGAGAAAAGATATCCAGCAGCGCACTCTGCCTGTAATTTGAATTTCAAAATACCAAATTTCATCCCCATTATATGCCATAATATGAGTGGTTATGATTGCCATATGTTCATTAAAGAATTGTATGAGGAAAAGGATAAGGTTGATGTTATTCCCCAAACTAAGGAAAATACATTTCGTTTACAAAACATCTCTACACACATAGCTATCAAAGTAAAGAAGGAAAATTAAGAAAATTTTTTGAAAATGAGATTTATAGATAGCTTCAAGTTCATGTCAAGTTCATTAGAAAAGTTGGGTGCAAATTTGGTGATAAGCAGTGTATAGAGATGTTAAAATGTTTTCCGATAAAGAAAAAATTCAATTTAATGAGGCAGAAAGGTGTTTCCCATATAGTTTTGTGGACAACATCAATAAATTGGATCATCCTAATTTACCGACAAAAAAATCAGTTTTATGACAATTTGAATGAGGAACATGTATCAGAGAAAGATTATATGAGAGCCGAACGTTTTGGGCACTATTTGAATGTAAGAGTTTTGGGAGAATATTCGGATTTATATTTAAAATCTGATGTCCTACTACTATGTGATATTTTGAAATTTTAGACGGATTTGTTTAGATACATATGTTGGATCCAGCTCAATATTATACTGCACCTGGATTATCTTGGGATGCAATGTTGAAATATACAAATATTGAACTTGAACTGCTAACTGACATTGATATGAAAAATTTTTTTCAAAAAAAGGTATCCGTGGAGGTATTAGTCAATGTAGCGATAGGAAGCATATAGCAAATAATAAGTTTATGCCTGATTTCGATCCCAATGAGCAATCATCATTCATTTCATATTTGGATGTTACAAATTTATATGGGCATAGTATGTCACAACCATTACCTACATCTGATTTCACTTGGTTAACTCGAGAAGAAATCACAAATTTAGACATTATGGGTGTGGCAGACAATGATCCATATGGATATGTCCTTGAAGTTGACATACATTATCCTCAAGAATTGCACGATAAACATTCCGACCTTCCTTTTCTGGTAGAAAGTATAGTGCCACCAAATTCCAAAAGCAAAATTCCAAAATTGATTCCAAATTTGAATGATAAGCGAAAGTATGTGGTTCATTATAAAACTTGAAACAGGCTGTCAATAATGGTTTGATTGTTATGCATACTCACAGAATCCTAAGATTCAAGCAGTCATGTTGGATGAAGCCTTACATCGATCTCAACACTCAAATGCGTAATAGATCTAATAATAAGTCTGAGAAAGATTTCTATAAGCTAATGAACAATGCAGTTTATGGCAAAACGATGGAAAATGTTGACAATAGGATTGATGAAGGCTTGTCACACATTGGAGAATGTTCACAGAAGTATGGGAGCAGGGGCTCTGATTGCACGACCAAACTTCAAAAGTTGCACAATTTTAATGAAAATTTCGTTGCGATTCAAATGGGTAAAGTGAAAGTGTATTACGAAAAAACCATTGTATTTGGGATTCTGTGTTTTGGAATTATCCAAGACTGTAATGTATGATTTTACTATGGATGTATAAAGAAAGAATTTGGTCAGAATGCTTCTCTGCTCTACACCGATACAGATTCTCTAATTCTGAAAGTAAATACCGACAATTTTATGATTTCATTAGCACCAATATAAGCAGATTTGACACATCTAATTACATTGAACATAATAAATTCGGCATACCTGTAACAAATTCAGTCTTGGGTAATTTCAAAGATGAGTTTCCCAATGATCCAATAATTAGTTTTTATGGTACAGGTGCCAAGGCATACTATGTACAATCTCTTGCAACAGAAGTAAAGAGAGCCAAAGGGGTAAAGAGATCTGTGATAAAGAATCAATTGACATTGGAGGATTACAAGAAAATAGTTGAGAATGGTGGTAAAATTTTAGGAAGATGAATTATTCAGAAGCATCTCACATATATGTTTACGGAATTGAAAAATAATGTAGCACTATCATATGATGATGATGAAGGATTGATAATTCCCAATACAACGCAAACCCTCCCTTTGGGGTCACAATGACATTGAGTTCTATCAGTGCGATCCCAATGAAACTATTCGTATATGTAATAACATAGTTAAATCTTTTCTCAAGAATATGGCATGAATTTGAAAGTAGATTGGATTATTTAATCGCATTATTGAGTGCTGAAATAACTGAATAATATCATTCGCAATACTCAAATTAACTGGAAAATGCATAGTTGAGTTGTTAAAATAATTAATATATATAGCATTGACATAAGTAATGAGAAAATAAAAGTATTGAGGCATACTATTGTGTTTCATTTTGAATAGAAGTAGTGAATCCTCAAAATAATTCAATTTTCAATCTGCGCCTGCGAATCAGAAATTTGTGCAATTATCGTTTCGCGGTGCAAAACGGTAAAAATTTATTCCAGAGATCACAGATTAATTTTTTCTTTCGCGGTCACCGAAACTACTCCGCGAAACCGCGGAACCGCGAAACCGAGAACCGCGAAACCGCGAAACTGCGGTTTTTTACACGGGGTAAAAAGCCGCGGTCTAAAAAAAATCAACAAGACCGCGGAGCGGTCTTGGCGCCGCGTAGCGGTGCGTGCCAAGACCGCTCCGCGGTCTTGACTCCGTAGTCTACCAAAATTAAAAGTGCGCGCCAAGAAAATAAAAAAAGTGTTGGAGGCTTATGATCAGTGTGAATTTATCCATGTTAGTGGAAAGATGAGTAATGTTAAGATAAATTTGGTCGCAAGAGAAATGTAATCATACTTCAATCATACATAGATCTACTGGTGTTGGTTTAAAGCACACACAAGATGGAGACTATGATATGCAGGGCAAACGATTGAGGAATGTTGGTGATCCAATTGATGCGAGCGATTGTGTAACACTCACATATCTCGACAATCAAATAACAGACACGAAGGAAGTTACTCTTGCTGCTGAAAGCATCCGTTCAATCAGCAGTGGACATTGTATTACAAAGAATTGAATCGTTGTAAAAGAAAAATTCATCCACTCATGGAAAGACATCTGATCAAGCATTATTGCATGTTCCCCCGCCTGGTTGCCAACCCAACATGTTATTGAAGATCCTCGTATATGTAAAATATATAATGTAGTTAAAAAACATCTGTTTTCTTGTGTATTATTTGGAAGAAATAAAAAATTGGAAAGATGCTTAATGTGTGTTTATTTAGAATTTGATGGAATACACTCAAACTTTGAGTGACAACTTTCAGAACATTAATCGATATTTCGTCAGACCAAAAAAAAAATGCCATAGAAAAAATTACAAGTCAACTATCTCACCATCTCAATACCAACAATATTTGTAGCAATGATCTGTAAGAAAAAAATATTAGTGATATTTATATTTTTTCCAAATATGATAATAAAAGAAGACTTCATGAAGCAGAAGATGGCGCCCGTCTCACGCACCATCCCGTAGTACCAACCAATAATTCAAATGTACACTCCAATCTGCTTTATGAAGTCTAGGAAAATCAACACTATTCAAAGTTATCAACTAAACATTATTAGATATTATTTGAGATATTTATCACAATGTTCCTTATATACACCCTCATGAAATTTAAACATTGTTAAATTTCGCTGATATTGAGCCTCGCGATTGGCATTCAATTTTTCCAATTCTTCCATTCGTTCTTTCACTTTGGAAGCCTGTCGAAGGAGTTCATCATATTCTAATTGAAGTTGACTCAATTCGTCATAAGATGGACGAGAACGTTCGACCTCCGTCAACCTTATCCATTATCTCCTTCAACTCTCGATTAATGGACGATGCAAATGCAATGTCTGGAATTGAAGACGATGATGGATTCGACTTTTCAACTCTTTTCCCACCTTCGACCTTGGACGATGTTGGTATAGGTTCAGCTGAAGCAACAGATGGTCTACGATAATTACCATCGATCGGTTTAGCCGCCACCGGTGCTAGGGATTCCACCACGATGGCTGTGTCGGTCTACATTTCGCTGCCGCCTATTACTGGCGGCCCGTGCGTGGCATGGCGTATGGGCTGTATTTCCTCACACCATCCTTAAACTTCTGCAGTCCCGAACACTTGGCAGATCCTCTCTTGGAGACTTTTGCCTTTATAGGAGCCTGCTTTTGGTTATTGCTTCACCGAAGGAGGTCTCGTGGTGAATTCGTCATCGGAATCCGAACACCTGCGCTTCATGCTCAACCTCGATGGTCCAGCGTCGTTCAGGGATGGTACGGGTGACAAAAGAGCTGGCAATGGGTTATTCCATTCGGAACATTGTGATAATCTATCATCCTGAATCACTCCACCTTCCATTTGGGATGGTCCCGCCACACCAACATCCTCACAACTCTCATTTTCATCAGGGCGAGCCAAAGTCATAATTTGCATGATGGTCAGTGCAGCGGAAGCATCCTGCGATGGGGTGGATTTCTTCATGATGAAAATCTGAAACAAAGCTAAAAATGTTAGATAGATACCAGCGAGCAGAGTCGAAGGAATGATTGTTTCGATCCAGCACTCGTAGTTTTATGCCTTTTCCCCACTCTTCGAGGAGGAGTCCATGTAGAGCGCATGCGCTGGCAATATGCAGGATGGGTGATGTTTACACGCCTTAGGCGAGTGCATGTTTTGGGAGGGGATTGAAGTTATTTCTACGACTCATATTCAAGTTTCGCTATGTGTGAGTTTCTTGGAGTGGGATTAAGATCGAAATCATATAAATTAAATCCTGCAATGGTAGGACTTCATTCGAAAACTTGTATCTTGTTTAGAATTATCAAAATGTGCATCGAACGAGAAGTTGAAGAAGTCATCAACATGATGGAAGAATTGAATATTCAAGAGGAAGCAGGCTTCATGGAAGAAGCAGAAGCAGATGCTGCAGGTGAAGCAGATGCTGCAGAGGTAGAACCAGCAGCAGCAGTGGACCCCGCCAACGATGAGGGAGCATTGGCTGACGAAGACCAAGACGAAGACGATCATTTGGTTGCCGATGATGAGGGGCTAGGTGAAGACGTCTTCGACGACCTGGATGAGGTGTTGTCTAGAGGCAGGGTGATCAATACCGCATCGATTGCTTCACCAGGATATCCTGACTGTGTCAACTACAGTATTACAGAGGTGATGACGAGGAATGGGATGGCGAATCTGTGTTTTGAATGTTTCCACATTCAGCGGAATGATCAATTTCCATCAGCGGTGTCGGCATTGGATCTACACCTGAGGAGAAAGTTGAGAGACATCGAGATAAATTTTGACCCTGCAAAATCCATTATTTCAGTGAAATTGGCAGATATATTGCCATTGCAATAGTTAGTTTCATTTGAAATAATGGAATGATTGTTTATATATTGTATATTTTTTTTAAAAATAAATTTATTTTTGATGTTGACCTTTTTTTGAATAAATTACCTTTTCCCAATAACAGCCTACAATTTTTCTACTTCCAAATAATAAACATTTCTGCATATGGTGAAATTGGTTACAATGCAAAACAGATTTTTTTTTGAGTCATTCAAATAATTCTAACATGTCTGAGCCCCGAATTAATTTTCCTTTTTTAAAGCCATTAGATCAATGTTGAAATAATATATCATTTTTGTCTACACATAAAATATTCTTATAAATTGGGAGACTTAGAATTTTTGAAACCTCGAAATGATCAAGCATATTCCTACTACGCACTTCATTCCCACTCCTGACATCCCTCCCACTCCCTCTGAGTGATATAAATTGAGTCGCACATCGATCATCTCCTCACTTCTGATCATCGTCAGATGTAACAAAGCTTCTGCTGACTCGAGTGAATATGTTTGAGCGTGGTGATTTTACCACCTCCAAGTTTGTTACCAGTGGATGATGGTCCCATCCAAGTCGTGGAGATTGGCCCCTACTGTGGCCATATGGATATGGAAGCATCAACTTCAGGACCTCCGGGGGATTGGGGATGGGACTCTGATTCAGAGTCATTTTGGGGGCCCACCGAGTCATTTTGGGGAAAAACCCCTTTTTGGGGGGAGGACGGGGAAGGTTTCCCGGGAAACCCCTTCCCCCGGGGAAAAAAGGGGGGTGAGGAGGGAGGGGAAAAAACCCACCAAAATTTCCCGGGGGAATTTTCCATACGAGCCCCCGGGGGCAGACCCCGGGCCCGTGGGGGAAACCGGGGGTGGAGGAAAAAAGGGGTTTTTTGGGGTTAGTGATGATGAGGGGGGGTTTTTAAAAGGATAGACCGGACGATGATGATGATGATGTTCAGATAGCCCCCGGAGAAAAAAATTTTTTGTTATAGATTAGGGGTTGGAAAAATTTTGGGAGGGAAATTTTTGGGGTACCCCCTTACGGGATGAGGGGGAGGGTTTGGGGGATCACCCGGGGGGGCGCGGGGGGCCCCCTTTTCCTCCACCAAAAAATTTTTTTGAATAAAAAAATAGTTATACATCGGGAAAAAATTTGAAAAAAATGGGGGGGGTATATGTAAAATTTTTTTTTTTTTTTCCCAAGTTTTCCCAATACCGGGAAAAGAAAAAATTTTGTTATAAAGTTAAGAAAAAAAAAACGGAATCTGGGGAAACACATTCATTTTAAAAAAAAAATTTTAAATTATTTAGGGAAAAAACCCCCCCTTTTCCCCAAAAACTTGAATGATCGACTACATTCCCCCCCGCTTTACCCCCTGGGGGAAATATCCCCCCTTTTTCCCTCTGAATGTTTTTAAAATACAATAAAAGTCGTTTTTTTTCCCCAAATTTCAAACATCATGGGGGGAAGAAACCAAACCCGCTCCCTTTTTCCCAAAATTAGAAATTTTTTTGGGGAAACGGGGGTTTTTACCAAAACCCAAAAGTTTATTGGGTTCCCAGTTGGGGGGTTTCCATTAAAGGGAAAAATGAAGGAGTTTTTCCCCTTCCCCCCCAATCAAAGGAGTCAGATTCAGACGGGGGACTCACCCCTTTGTCTTCGACGAATCGGGAATTTTCCATTTTTTGGGGGATTTTGCTAAAAAACGTCCAAAAATTTTAAAGGGAAAATTGTGGTTGTGCCCTAACTTTAAATTCTATGGGGGTTTATATGATTATTTGGGGGGAAAAATGAAAAAAGGGGTTTACCCGGGTGGGTAAAAAGGAGGGGAGGTTGGGGACCATCCAGGGGGTTGGGGGGGGCCCCTTTTCCCCTTTTTCCCCCGGCCTTTTAAAAATATTTTTGGAAATAAAAAATATATATATATATATATATAAAAAAAAGGACAAATATACGACCCCCCCGGGGAAAAAAATAAAACCGGGGGGTTTCCCACATATACATTTTTTTAAAAACCCCAAAAACCTTTGATTGAATTTTTTAAAGTTATGAACAGAAAAAAATTTTGGGGACCCCAATAATTTTGGGGCCTTCATTTATTTTTTTTTTGGGAATCCATTGATTTTTTTTCCACATATTGCCAATACCCCTTTCGTTTTTTTTTAATGCAAAAACCCTTTTAAAAATGGGGGGGTTTTCCCCATTTTTTTTTTTTTTTTAAATTTTATTTTTTTCATAGGGTGTGTGTTTTTATGGTGATGCGATTTTTTCCCCCAAACTACAAAACCAAAAGGGAAATTGATTATAAAAATTTTTAAAACATATATATATTTTTGTTGTGGTTTAGGGGGACACAAAAAAAAAAAAGAAATATTTTATTTTATTTTATTTAATTTTATTTCTATTTATACTATGGAAAAAAAAAACTATAGTTTCATCCAGTCGACCTCTTTTACCCGGGGTTGCAGATATATTGTTTCGTCCGAGTCATAGTTTGAATTTTCTGCAGGTATATTGATTTAAGATCTTCTTCCCTTTAAGGGAAAATCCTCCAAAAAATTTGGGCCCCTATGGGGGGGGAGGAGGTAGGTTGTTCCTTCCTTTTGCATCAACTCTTCTATAAAATCATTGGGGAAAAAGAACCCCCCTTGATTGTCCTGGATAGATGCACTATTCGGGATTTGGGGAAGGGCCCCACCAGGGGTTTTACGGGACCAGGGTAGAGTCAATTACATATAACTTTAACATTTTGGATGATAGTGTGGGGAAGGGGGAAAAAAAACAAAAAACCATTCCCCAAATTTAAAAATATCGAATGAATAAGAGGTACGTTTGAAGTAAAATTACCCCCCCCCCACACATGAGGAGATGGAAGGGGGAGTGTCGAAAAAATGGGGGATAAAAAAGGGGAAAGCCCCTAAACACATTTAAAATTTTTAAAAATTTTTTTTTACATTGAGTTTTTAAAAAAAATTTTTTTTTAAAAAATTTTGAAAAAAAAAAACCGCCCAAAGTTGAAAATTTTTTTTAACTTTGGTTGGGGGGATGGGGCTGAAAATATTTTTTCAAAAAAGGGGTGAGCCGGGGGGGCAACCCGAAAATTCCAACACTACAACAAACCCGATGAGGGGATTTTGATATGGGAGTTTACCCCTTGATGACTGATAAACCCAAAAAACAGCAGCAGCAAAAACAATTGATTATTTGGGGGGTGATTTGGGAAATACCCTGAATTATTGCCAACCTGTTTTTCCCCCAATGGGAGGAAAAAGAAAAAAGGGGGAAAAAAAAAAGGAGGCGAAATAAATTTTTGTTCCCGGGGCCTTTTGGGGGTTTTCCAAAAACCCCCCTTTCCCCTTTCCGGGGAAAAAGGGAAAAGGTCAAAAAAAAAAAAAATTTAAGGGGGAACAGCACCTTTCATTCTTCCCAAACCCCTACCCAACTCACTATTGTTTTCATTCCCCCTTTTAGTATCCCCCTCAAAAAAAGTTTTGGGGAAATTAAAAAAATTGGTAAAAAAGGGGGCCACCCCTTGATGAAAGAGCCCTTTTTCCCCAAAAACGAAAAGGACCAAAGTTTGAAAAAGGGGGACGGGAAAAAAATAGCTATCCCTTGGGGGGCCCCAATTAAAAAAAATTTAAAAAAAAACTTGGAAAAAGTTAAAAAAACAATATGATTCTCTGCTACCCAAAAGGGTTGGGGTGTGGAGCGGGGGGAAAAAACGATGATTTGGGCAAGAATGCGGGGGGGACCCCGAATGAACCCCCCAAAACCGGGGAAACTGTCATGATGACATACCAGAAGTGCATAAAAAGGCTTGAACAATGTATTTCACAGTGATAGTGAAAGGTTTTTTTTTTAAAAAATGTATTGAATTGAAAAAAATTGAATTTGAATGTAAAAAATTGTGTGGGTTTGGACAATTAAAAAAAAAAAAATTTGGGGAAAAAAAAAACTGGATTATTTCAAAACATTATATCATATAGAAATATTACAAAAAGGATTTTTTGAGATCCCTGAATTGTGTTTTTTTTGGGCCCCCAACCCCCTTAAAACATTTTTTCCTTTTTTTTAATATCTTTTTCCCCCGGGAAAGTCCATTTTTTAGTTTTTCAATTCCCCCTTTATAGAAGCGGCCTTTTTTAGGGGGCCCCTTTTCCCTGTCTTGAGAATGATGTTGGGGATATGTACCATTTGGCCCTTTTGGGCTTTTAATAATTCCCCCCGGGGAAGGGGTTAAAAGCCCCCTTTTGGGGAAAAAAATTTTTTTAATTTTCTTATACCCCCTATGTCATTTTTTTTGATATTTTGGTTTGATTTTTTTTTTCTTCTTTTTTTTTTTTTTTATGATTTTTAACTTTGAAAAAGGGTTTTTAAATTCAGGGTTTCCCCCTTTTTGTGGGTGTTTCTTTTGGTTATATCTATGGGGGTTAAAGATTTTGGAAAAAGGGGGTTTCCCAAACCCTTTTACCCCCCCCGAAAACTCCCCTTTTGATCCAAAATTTTAAAATTTTCCCCAACCCCCTTTAAAAAAAAATGCCCCTTTTTTGTAATTTTAAAAATGGAATAATGTTTAAATTTTTTTTGCTCCATCAATAAAAAAAATTGTTTTTTTTCCCTTTTCCCTTTTTTTTCCTTTTACATGTTTCGGGGAATATTTAGCATCTTCCAAAACCATCCCAGGACCCCCCCAAATTTGGTTTTTTTTTTTTTGGTTTTTTCCACAAATATTTAGGAAATAACAATCAAGACCACCAAAATGTATCGATATTTTACCCCCCCACACCATAATTTTCCACATCATATTTTACTATTTCCATTTCTAATATTTTTTCAAATGTTGTTTTAGTCTTTAAACCATTTTGGGAAAATTCCAAATCCCCGTGAACTCGCCATTTATGAAGTTGGGGTTTGAATAGGGGGTTTTGCTATTTTTTCCGCCATCCAATCTTTTATGGTTTTTTCTATCAATAACCGGAAAAAGATGTATCGCTGTTTTTAAAAATTTTTTTTAAAATTTGGGGTGCTGGTTTTGGGTGGATCGAGAAGGTGAGACGGTTTTCCCAAAAGCAGCAGAAGAAAGAGCATTGAGTGGTTTTTTATAGGACTTAAAGTTTTTTGAGGGCAATCTTTTTTTCCACATTTCCAATTTTTGATGGTTGAATTTTGCCCCAACAGCTTCGGTTTGGGGTTTTAACTAGTTGGGCGTTTCAAATCCATTTTGGGTTTTGCCCCATCTATCTCAAAAAAGATCTTAATTTTTCTTTAATGACGAGTTTATTGTAGGGCCCCGAGGAGTTCCCATGAATGATTAAAAATCTTTTTTTGAATTGAGATAATTGGGGTATATGAAACTATCAAACCCTTTTCGATATCGTCCATCACATACTTTTTTGATCTTTTTTCAATGACAAAAGGGAAACCATATTGATCATCCCAGCCCCCACAAAACATCATTTGAAATTTTTGAATTTACATCGGGCGAGACGGGTCGAGAAAAATAAAGTAAGTTCATTCCCGTCTTGTTTGAATATGACGATGAAGTTGGTAATTTCACGCACTAGCTGTTTGGGGGCCGTGAATAGGTCTGTAAGATAGAAGAATCAACATTTTTTATGGCGTCCCATACAAAAAAAGGGTCGGGGTAATATCCCCTTTTTTCAAATCACATCATCAAAAAAAGAACACTGAATTTTTTACAAAAAGGGGGGTTTCAAAATGTCTTATTTTTTATTGAAAAGTGAAGAAACCCCAACTTTTATTGGCCCAAATTCGGGAAGTATTCATATTTTGGTTTATTAACGAAATTTAATGAGAGATAAACGTTTGCAAATCGCAACCTTGTGGATGTGTGAGAATATGCTTTTTCTCTTCCACCAAAGGACTGATGATTAATGAGCGAAAGGGTGATTAAAAAGGGGCCAATGTCTCAAAAAAGTTCGCTCCATTTAATCCAGTCCCGGGTTTTCATCCAAATTATCTACTGCAAACTCTTTCCCTTTGGTTTGACAATGCGCATTGTTTGGGCGGTTCGACACTTTTAACCTTTTTTAGTGCAAGATGTGTAGATATGTTTCATTTTAAAAGTCTACCACCACACGGGGGGAAAACAAAAAACAAAGAGATCGAATAATAAAAAAAAAAGGTCGAGGATTTGTGGGAAATTTTTTTAAAAATAAATTTTGCTTAATTCAAATTTACCCGGAGGATATCAATATTGTGGACCCGGAACCAAATTAAAAAGGTTATTAAGCAAACATCCAGGCATCAATAAATTAGATAGGGGCCCGTAAAACAAGACATTCAAACTGGAGAATCCGACGATATTTTTAAACCAGGGCATAAAGCAGACAAAACAACTTGAAAAAACAGTGCTTTGGGGTAGGGTCAAATGAAGGGGCGAAGCATTCGTGAGAGAGCAGCCGTCCTTTCCCCGCCCCCCAACAAAAAGGGGAAAAGGGGGTTTTGGGATTTGTGATGTGAAAAAGTCAAACAACGAAGGGAAAAATAAACCCCCAAAAAAACAAAAAAAAATCCCGGTAAAATTTTGGGGGGAATTGTAAAAAGTTCCCGGGGTGAATTACATAAAGTTTGGGGGTAAACCCCCCCGTGAAACCCTTTGAAAAGATGGCCACAAAAATGGCATTGGGAAAAAAAAGAAATATTTGAAAGCAGCAAGGGGGAAAAAAAACCGCACCCCCCCGCATAATACCTATTCCAAAGTTGGTGGAATTTTTCCATTGATACCAATTTTGCCGGATTATCTGCATTGGGGGGTTTTTTGGTGCTGTTTTGGGGGATAAGCAGAGCTTTTAAACCCCGAAGTGGGGCAGGAAATGATCTGGGAAAAAGGTAAAAAAATCATAACAGAAAGATGGGGGGGATAGCTTTAGGAAAAAAAAGGGGAAAGGGATTTTCTTTTTAAAACCCTATCGCAAAACCCCGGATTTTATCTCAAAACCATATACATCAAAAAAACCCAAATTTATGCCCCAAAACCCTTTTAAACCCCCCACAGAAAATAGACTTTAACATATTATGCCAAACAATTGAAAAATTTTACACTTTTGTGGGTGTGTTCATGCGGATAATTTCCCAACCCCCAGGACCACGTAATCCTGAAACGGCCCTCAAAAAATTTGGTTAATTTTACGGGCGAGGAAAAACATTGGGTGGTATACAGGAAAATTAAAAAGTTTTAAAAAATTTGGCAGTTTTAGGAAACACCCCACCCCGTGGAGTTGGTCCATTTTCCCGGGGGAGGTAAAACATGCAAAAAGAAAAATTATGTATAATTAAGGGAAAGTGAGAGAAAAAACAATACAGGGGTTTTGGAAAACTTATGCTTGAAGTTTTCTCCTTCCAATCACCCGAAAAAACTAAAATGGATTTCACGCCAGAAAGGATCGGGGGGTTTTAAGAGAATGGGGCATTCCCCCCATCGATTTTTTCCCAAGGGAAAAGTTTTAAAAAATGAGTAAAGGTCAACCCTTTAGATAGCCCAAAGAATTTATGATTTCTTTTGCAGCTAATGAATTACCCGGGTTTTGGGGAAAAACTTCCCCCAAAAACCTTCAAGAGGATAATTATATTTTAAAATATAAATAATAAGGGGAAAATTATGGACAATGCAAGTGTTGGAAATCCAACCCCGTGATTTTGAATGAGGGCCCATACCCCCGGGAAAATATTTTGTTTTTTATTGCACCATCGGGTTGTAATATTGGGTTTAAAAACAATCAAGTTGAATTGGGAACACAATGCCACCGAGGAAACGAAAGAAAATTATTTCGCATGTGTTTGGGAAAAACAATAAAATGATTTGTTATCATATGAATGCATTCCCCTTGTCACGAAAAATTCGAGCTACAAGCTGTTGGAAACCGGCCCGGGGTAGACTTTTACCCAAACCCCTTGAGCTGGGTAAGAATAGCTGTTTTGGATTGGGGCTTTGGGATTCCCCCGGATGCAAAAATAACCTAATAAAAGTCACGGAAACAAAAAAAACTTGATCAATTTTTTATTCCCGCAAAAAAGCCGCCACAGTCAGTTCTAAACGTGTTATAAAAAAAACCAAAATGGGGTTTAGATAGAAGAAATAAAAGCTGTTTTCCAACGAGAACTTGGGAAATTTCCCTCTATTTCATGGGCGAAAAGATGACACCCCCAAAATTGGGTGAATTGTTTAGCCTGAGCAAAAAAAATACATTCAAAAAGTATGATGCAATCCCAAAATATGTGGGGAACCTTGGGAAAAATGAAAACTCAATAGCATCCCCCGTTGGGATTCGAGAAGAAAGAATTAAAATGCAAATCGAGCCAAAGAATCTACATCTCCTGTGAATATTGTACCCGTGAGACTCATTCGGGTTGGGTTGGAATTTTCATTTCAGGATCATACATAAATTTAAGAAGAGAACAATTCTTTTTTTACCCACGTTGATGTTGAGTCGGGTTTTAAATAAAAAAAAGAGCCAAACAACATTTTTTTATATGCCCATCAGCCCGGAAGGGGGGCGTCAGTTCCCTCGACAACATTACTCTTGGCATATTGGACCCTCGAAATAATCTCATTGATTCCGGTAGGGGGGAAGAAAAAGTTGGTTTTAAATTGGGGAATTGGAAAAACCAAAAAGAAAAGTTTGGCCTTTTTACAAAAAAAACGACAAAACATGAAAAAATTTTCACCAAACAAAGATCGTCATTCATCAAATATCATCAAAAAAAAAAGTTTCTTCCCGGAAGAAGGTCATTCCACAAGTGTTTGTTTAACGACAAAGACATACTTGGGCAGGAGATCCTTTTTAAATTTTTTAAAAATCAATTGGGCCCGGGAAATTGACAATAAAATGGTACTCGAAGCAAACAGCGAAAAAATTGAATATTTTCACGAACCAGTGGTCGATCATTCTCTCATAAGTCTGCACGAGCATACCTATGCCCCATGGGTCACCATTGTTCAAGAATTCAGATGAAACTGAATTGCAACCCAAAAATCAAGATGTAAATACTAGACATTGCCGACAGTTTCCCCTTTACATTGAGGGAAAATTCATTCCAAAAAAAAGGAACAAAAATGCTATCTTTCCAAAAATGCTTTGGCATTCCCCTTTGATGAGATCCGCTATGAAATGGGGGGAGCAAGGCCCCCTTGTTCCGGAAAAACCCGGAATAACATCCACAAAAAATATGGTTTTATTTTTAATCACACCCCACATGCTTTTACAACTGGATGGGACTTTCCGACACAAAAAAAACAAATCATTGATGCACCCAGTCATTTATTCAGTGGGAAAAAAATTCCCCCCAAATATTTGATGGGTTTTCTGAGGGGTTATAAGAAGAGGCCCTTTTAAAACAAGAACTGATTTTTATTATAGCCCCGCCCATTCCCAAAAATTCATATATTGGGGACGTTGATTCCTTTTGGGAAAATTCCAAAGATTGAATGGAAAATAAAAAAACGTTTCCCGGGTGACAAGAGAAGCTCCAAATTTCCAGTAGAATAAAAAAAGAGTGGTCTGAATTCCAAAAACAAGTTTTATCGTATGTGGGATCTTTTTTGAATTACCCCATTGCGTAGCACATCTTCAGACATATGGGCAATAAAAAAAACCAACACCCCCGGAAACACCTTCGTTTTATAATTATTATTTTCCCAAAATACCACTGCATCCGGGAAAAAAGAGCACCCGGGACAAAAAATTTATTAAAACCACATTAAAACTGAGGTATTTGAACTTAAAAACTACCCATAAGGGTTGGAACCTGGGCTTTGATAAAAACTATTTTCCCTTCATTTTCTTGCATATGAGGACTTCCAACGTAGTTATTATGACAAAGATAAGGGGGAGCCCCCATGGACCTTGAAACATTTCCCAAAAGAATCCCTGTTATCATTGATTGTTTACATCAACCGAATGCTACAAAATCATCTAATGGATATCAAGTTGGGGTTCGAAAAAAGAAAAAAAAAAATTTCCCCGCCAACACCAAAATCAAAACTCAATTTTACACGATCCTTCTTGACTTACAAATGCATTGGATGGCTCTGTTCGGGAATTCACCCTTTTAAAGTTCAATATTTTTTTTTTTTGTACCATATCCGAATATTTTAAGTATATCAATAATGTTTATTTTAATGGAAAAAAAAAAAGTTTTAAAAAATATGTTTTTTTTCTATCAAATATCTAAGATCATATTTTCCAAAATTTTTTCATCATATAGGGTTTAATTTTTTCCCATGATGTCACAGGTTGGGGGAAAGGTGGGTGGAGAAATCTTCCAGATCCAATTTGATATTTTTTCACAGTTTTTTAAAAGTTTAAGGCTCCTTGGTTTAATTCCCCAAAATATTGTCCCCCTTTACGTAATTTTTTTGGGTAAATGTGCAAAAATTTTTTGGGGTTTCATCTTCATCGAAGCAAACATTCAAACGACTGTAGGGTGGAGGAAATCTTGACTCCAAAGATTCCCAAATAGGAGTTCAATTCCTAAAGGCTGTATTGATGTCCACGGCTTCCGTCCAACATTGACCCCGAGTAATGATCCACATATTGAAAAATGGAAAAGAAAAAAAAAAATTGTTAATATATTCCATTATATTCCCAAAAAATTTTACTTACATCAGAAAAAAAGGATGCCCAAATATAAAATAATTCTACACTGAATGTTTTTTTTTTAATGGAGAAATATCTATATTTTAAATATAAAAAACACTATATCCCCCAAATATTAAAATATAAACAATATTATCATTTAATGTAGTTGAATTCTACTAGAGGGGGCGAGTTCTCAAACTCCCCCGCTAATTTTGGGCTCTGACCCAAAATGTTATTGTATATTTGAAATCTGAAGCATTTATAACTGACATCGTCCCGATTTTTCATCCGAAAAAATTTTTTAAAATTCCCTGATTTGGGAAAAAAGTATCATTATCATCACGTAATGTCATTAGAATAGATCTCCCCAAACGGGTTTTACAAATCGTCATACCAAGTATGTTGAAAGTTTTACCGATGGGTAAAAGATGATATTGGTTTTTTGTTCAAAAGCTCCCAAAACCCTTTTTTCAAAATTTTTAAAAAAATTGATTTCTTAAATCTACAACTTTTTTAAAAAAAGACATAAAATTTTTGGAAAAAAAATAGATTTTTTTTCCACCTTAAAAAAAATACACCCAATTAATTAGAAACTTCTTTTTTTCTCTGTATTTTACCTTTTTTGATAATTTTCCAACATCCGATTTTCTCATCAACGACTCCACAATTTTTTATAAAGACATCCCCACCCATTTCCCAGTAAAATGGACTTTGGGAAAGGGTTGGGGTTTCGCACTTGGGGCATCAACACACCCATCAATAAACCCGCAGTTCACTCTTAGCCTTTTGGGGGTGAATGCCTCCCCCGTTTTAGAGTGCAAGGGGTTCATGGGAATTTTCCAAAAACAGAAATGTATGCCTACAATTCACAACATTGGGGCAAGGTCAAACAAACATCGAGATCAAATCTTTTGTTTCCAAAAAAAATCCAACATCAAAACTCAAGGTCAAATCTCAAAGTCAAAACTTTTTTTGAATTTGGTCATATTCAAGGTCGGGGCGAATCTCAAAGTCGACCTAAAACCCAATATCAAAACCCCAAAAGACAAATTTAAAGTCAAATCTCAAGGTCAAAAAAAATTGACACCCAACTTTTTCCAAGGTCACACGTGACGTCATAGTGGTGGGGGAGAGCCAAAACCCGGTTTAAAAATCCCCCACTGGTTTTTATATCCCATTAAAAAATATTTACAACCAGGAAAAATACCCCAAAAAAAATGGCTTATGGGAAAAACCCTTATTGACCATGCTTTTTGCAGTTGAACGATTGTTTTTTTCCCCCAGTCATCTGATAAAACCTATTCAATATGTATTTGGTGGGGATATAGGGGAAAACACATAAGCAATAGTTTCCCAAGTTCTTCCAATAGATCCCTGTGCGTTTGATTTCTGGGGTATAGGGGCCTTCGAACCCAATCTTGAAAAAACTGCATAAAAAGGGAAAGTTCACCAGTGATCCGTTTTTCCCAAAACCTTGTTAACACCTTTTTCGGAAAAATATGTTGAAAATAAGTTTTCCCGTTTCTGCAAGCAAAAATTGTAAAATTTTCCCAGCATTTTATAGTAGGTAATCAAGTGTGTGATTACAATTTTTGTGTTTTCCCATTTCTTTTTGCTTTATCTCCCCAAAAGATTTTATAAAATTTATATTTTTCTTTGATCCAGGGTGCATATTGCTTGTTATTTTATTTTGTCCCAATAACCCTCCTCATAGAAAAAACCCCCATTTTTATTTCCAAAATTAAGAATTTTCTGAATTTTACCATGATCGAATGACCTCTACTTATATACAGGAGCATGCAACTTTTTGGGGGGACGTCTAATTTTTCATAAAAAAATTTCAGATCTGATATATGATCACCAGAAAAACATCTGTATTTTTAAATTTTTCATTTTTAGTAATTATCAAGTCAATAGAAATGAATGAATTTTTGAGACCCAACCCTTCAAGCAAAATTAACAAAAAACTGACATCGATGGTGCTCTTGGAAAAAAAAAGCATTCGATACTTTGGACCACATTATTCTTTGTACAAAGTTTAACTTTTTTTAGAAGAAGTTTCTAATCTGTTGAGTAATTATTTAAAAAATCGTATGCTTTAAAAATACTATACAAAGGGCCATTTGGGGGCCCCCCTTTTGGTTCCAATTGTATGCTTTTAATCAGAAGCCATTGAAAGGTGCATCATTATCATGACCCCCATTGTATTACCTTTTCCCATAAAAAAACAAGGACCTCGGGTTTTGCTTTGGAAAAACGACGCTGAACGTTTGTTCAAATTGTATTTTTCTCATATGCCTTCAGTTTTAAAACTAAAACAACTGGAACACCTTTTTTTCCGGAAACTGAGTTTATTCCCCCGAAAAAAATTTTGGGGGGACCTTAAACTCACCGGAATCAAAATATCAAAAACCAAAACTTTATTAAATCTTTTTTGAAGTTTTTTTATAGAACTGAAAAAAAGCTTTATATATAATGCAAAAAAAGTTAAATCTGCTGTCACATGAATTTACGACCTGGGTGTATTTTTTTTGTTCAGAAATAAAAAAAAAAAATCGAATGGGTTGGGCATGGAAAACGTCGTCAAAAGCACCAGATTCCTATATTGATAGTAAATGACTTTAACCATGCGGGTAAGTAAGAAGGTCAAAAGTGGATATTAAATGAAACAATTAAAAAACAACTTGATTGAGATAAACTTTTTAACGTTTACTATGCAACTTAAACTCTATATATATATAAAATATTTTTTTTTTACTTTTAAAATATATATATATATATATATATATATATATATATATATATATATATATATATATATATATATATATATATATATATATATATATATATATATATATAAAAAATTTTTTTCCAAAAAAAGGGGCATAGCCGATATTCCACCTGAGTGTAGAGACTTCGTAAAAAATTTTATAGAATACAAAACGTCCTGTTGTATTACATTTACAAATGTAATTGCTGAAAAAAAATGAAAAGTAATATTACAAACTCAGAAAACATACTTATCCCACCAGACATGGGGAAATTAAAAGCCGAAAAAATAAAAACCAAATGTTTGAGGAATTTTCATCACATGAGGGGGGACATTTTTTTTAAAAATCTTCCCGGGGATTAAGAGGGAAAAGATGAAAAAGTTTCAAACCAAACTTAAGGAATTTCTACTTGAGCTGTTTCAGGGTTTATGAAATTTTTGGAGGTGAGGGCCCGCAAATTTTAATTTTCCCGATTGGATAAACTATTAGATGTTAAATATGTTTCATTATTAAATCTATTTTATTTTGTTTGTAAAAAAAGTTTCAGAAATGTGATCGTTCGGTGGATAAAAAGTAACAGGGGGTTGACTTCCTCTTTTCCTCCAAGTATGGGTTGGTCAAAATATACAGTACCAAAAATTT
>JAFIRS010006720.1:0-33117 GCA_018342105.1 Gonioctena quinquepunctata | reverse complement strand
ATGAGGATACTGAGCGATTGATAACTTATTTGGAATATTCTTCAATCTTGATTATAACGGTTTTCAAATACCCAATAGCATGGCCATCTCGAACATGGAGGGACTGCTGCAGAAGCAGTTCATCAAAACATGGCATGAGGCGCCATGCATGAGGCATTCGAAGCTCCAAATGAAAGGGCCTTCGAAGAAACTGCCAAGAGAGATCTTGTCACTCAACAGACGGGATATCAGGACTGTGACTGGGCTCCTAACGAGACACAATCACCTGAACAGGCACATGGAACTCATCGGGATCAAATATGATCCCTTATGCAGATGGTGCCTGGAGGATGACGAGACATCGTCGCACATCTCTACTGAGTGCCCCGCTCTGGTGCATCAGAAGATGTCAAAGAGATTTAGCTGAGAAAACTGCTGAGTTTCGTCAGAGGAATCGGCGTGCCCAGCTGATTCTCAGACCATTTGGGCGCACAATGGGCCCAAGTAAAGAGCCCTACGTGCACGGGTTCTCCGGAACCAGCCCACCATGTACACAGAAGAGAAAGAACGGGTTTCAAAATAGATTCAGTAATTTCCGAAATATTTGCCTTCCAAATTTTCGAAAGTACGTTTTGAAATGAAACATGTCAATTTGTGTAGCAATATTGAAAAATATTCTTCATTTTGATGCTCCAATTTATATTTATTTCTGAGGAATACACAAGAATATAATATCGCTGTTGAGTATTGTTGATATTTGGCAATGGATGCATGATTTTTGTTTGCTCTGTATATTGTGACATGACATGACGTTCGTTGGTTCCACTTCCTCCCTTCAGCCTATTCCTACTTGATATCTTGGAAAAAAAACTATCGAAAGAATCAATTTTCTTTGGCAAATTGATTGATAATTTAATAAAATCGATAAAAAATTGGAGATGGGTTAAAATATTCCTAATATTTCTAAAATTCCTAGTATCAAAACGAAAGAAAAAAATCAGATGCAGAACCCCTCTGAAAATAAAAAAATATGCTCAGGTCTTGAATGGAAACACACTAGGATATACATGGTACTAATAATTATTTGAATAGTTTTACTTTCAATGACGTTCTGACCTAACATATAAATCTGATTGACTCAAACGGAAGGACCTCTAATGAAAGTGCATGGAGCTCTATCAAACAACATATGAGTTTTGAATATTGGTATGGAAATGGAATAATCTTCCAACAGGTGCCATTTCAAAACTACCCAACTAGTTCGGCTCATCTTCGAACTTGAAGGAATGGTATATTAAACAACATGGTTTGAAAACGACTCTTTGCACACGACAAATTGGTCGAGCCGAAGGCGAAGTTCACAAATCGAGCGAGTATGCAAAAAGGTTTTCAAACGAGATTTTACGATACTTTTTATACGACTGCAAATAGAAACCACACAAATATTTTTTTTTTGTGGAACTCCTTCTTATTGAGAAAACTGCTAAAACTAATTTAAACAAAAATGGATTAAATATTTATGGTAACATCGGAGCATTCCTTCAAAATAACGCCAGGAAAAGCAGTATTATTCTGCACTTTCTTTTCTGTAATGGATAATATTTTGGGTGGCGCGTTATCAGTATAGTTCTCCAAAGCATACTCGTCGGTTTCCTGTTGCAACCCAGCAGACGATCCTTGTTCTGGTTCCATGAGAGCAGGAGACATTGACGACTCTATTTTGTTTGAAACATCCATTTCATTTCTCGAAGAGTCATCATTATAGCCCTCCACAACTGTACTGGATTTCCACTCCCCATGTCGTTCGAAGTCTAGCAGATCTGAGCCACAATTCACTAACATTGTGGCCGATGAACGCCAAAAACAGTGTCCCCTGTAAGATTCTGGATTATCTAACATCAAAAACTTGGCAATTTCTCTACCCATATTGTCAATTTTGTTGATGCCAATGTTTTGAATTGTACATGTTCCGTTTTGATATTTAAAAAACCTGCCTGTCTTCAGATTGTGAGGGCGAAGAGCACAGTACTTCTTCAGGACGGTGTAAAGGTTTTCTGAAACTGTAAGAGACCTCGGTATCTTCGTTTTGGTACTCTTCGGTTTGGTCAGCATAGCACTGCCGAAATATTTCGTGTCTTCTATTTTGACATAACATAATTCCTCTCTTCGACATGCTTCAGAAAGTCCAACTGCCACCACCGCCTTGATGAGTAAATAGTTGTCGTCTGATGCTGTAGTCAAAAACTGGCAAAAATCGTCTTCTGTGAGGATTCGGGACTTCTTTGGGACGTAGTTTTCAGATTTTTGTTTGATTAACGCTTGCAACTTGCTATAGTTTCCAAGATCTATGTTGTGATTTGCACTCAACGTTGATTTGAGCATCGAGTCGTCCACAATGTCGAGGCCTTATATTTTTTGAAAATTCCTTCAAAATATACCATCACTGCATTTTCCGAGATGGTTTCGACGTTATTGGCCAGTCCCCATTCCATGAACCGTTGGAACTCAGCTTCATACTTGCTTCTTGATTTTGTTGGCATGAGTTCGGAACTTATCAGGCTTGCTCTTCGCAAAAAATTCCCGCAGAATCCGACATTTTCTTCAACAAACTTTGGAAACAAAAATTTTTTGAAGTATCCAATCAACAAAACAATAGAGCCTTGACGGTTGCTATGGAACTCAGCCAATTCGAATCATCGCAGAATTCTGACGTTGTAAGGAGAGAACCAAAAAAAAATCATAGGGAGCGAGAGATGCGTCCGCAAAAATGACTTAACCGTGCGCAAAGTGTTTCGCACACGGCGTGTGCAAAGAACCGCTTTGAGAGCGAGTTTTCCGTGCGCAAAACCTCATTTTCTGAGGCAGTCGTATAAAAAGTATTTTAAAGCCTATTTTCATTCAACTAGACGTGAAAATAGGCCCTATTTCTCAGTCTATTTTCATGTCTAGATTCTTTTGAAATATGCATTAAATATGCGAGTGAAGAAATATGAAAAACAATCCACCAAAACTCCGCTATTTCGCAGTTCCTAAAATTTGGGGAATACTTGTTTTTGTTCGAACTTTCAATCATTGTAATGCGTTATGAAATGGCATCATACATTCATCATCCACGGGTGTGCGAGAGGTTAGATTACACCCTGTATACACTACTTCTTTCTATGTTTATATATATATATATATATATATATATATATATATATATATATATATATATATTATATGTGGGAAGTATTTGCTGACTGGTTAGGTTCAAAGCTAGGGATATTGCGGTAAGCAGCAATGAAAAAGTAAACTCTTTTAGGTTTATCCAAGCTTTCGGAAATGTTCATTTCCATCATCAGGGAGACAACAATATATGAAAAAAACCAATAGTAATACATATTCAGGTGCGAAACAATATGCTACTTACAACTCTGTTGAGGTTGGTTTCAATGATGTTGAACATATTCATCTAAATATAAATGTGTACTCTATGACACTGACAGGTTATGAATAAATCCCGAAATTTCAATCAAGCTAACGACACCTGACGAGTGTCCCTCGGAATTAGTTACAGTGGTGCCACCAGTTAGATTAGTACCAACTGATGTTACCAGGAGGCGGTAATGTTGAAAAGAACTATTCTTTTTTATTATATTGTTGTCAATTTTGATTGATATCTAAAGACAATAAATGAGAGATCTTGCTCAAATGGTTGAAAATTGTCAATTTTGATTGATATCTAAAGACAATAAATGAGAGTAGATCTCACTCAAATGGTTAATATCTGTATTCATACAATCGTTTTCTTGGGAAATGAAAGTCATTTCTGAGGATGTTACCTTAATTGTATGTGACTCTGTCGCTAGCACTTTCTCTGAATCGTAATTCATCTGGTGTCAAATTCATTCACATGTTTTGTCAAAGCACATCTTTCAGGATGCAAACGGCGGTCACTTTTATGAGAAATTATTCTGGTCGATAATGATCTTTGCTTTTGACACTAATATATTGTACGACATCTGACGAGTGTCACTTGGAATTAGTTACAGTGGTGCCAACAGTTAGATCAATACCAACTGATGTTACCAGGAGGCGGTAATGTTGAAAAGAACTATCATTTTTTATTATATTGTTGTCAATTTTGATTGATATCTGAAGACAATAAATAAAAGATTTCGATCAAATGGTTAAAAAAAATATATTACAGTGTTGTCAATTGTGATTGATATCTAAAGACAATAAATGAAAGTAGATCTCACTCAAATGGTTAATATATGTATCCATACAATTGGTTTCTTGGGAAATGAAAGCCATTTCTAAGGATGTTACCTCAATTGTATGTGACTCTGTCGCTAGCATTTTCTCTGAATCGTAATTCAAGTTTCGAATTTATTCACATGTTCTGTCAAAGCACATCTTTCAGGATGCAAACGGTCACTTTTATGAGAAATTATTCTGGTCGATAATGATCTTTGCTCTTGACTAATGTATTGTTTATTGAAAGTAATGGAGTTTTATCTTTAAGTTTGGAATAAATTGATCCAATTGTTTTATATATCATTTAAAATTTTTCAGTATTGTGAAATATTATATATATATATATATATATATATATATATATATATATATATATATATTTATATATATGTATATATATATATATATTCTTATATACAGGGTTATTTGGTAATTTTAGATTATGTGGATCATGATCGGCATATAGGTGTTTTTTCATGAAATCTACCTAACAAGAAAAAAAAAGGTCACCTATTTGTCAACAATAAATGTGAAATAAATCTTCACGAGTTGTGCGATATAGCATTTGCCCATGGTAAAATATAATTTCACGGATAACTGAATATTCACCCCGATTTTGAGCTTCGTAGACGTGGAAGAAGAAGCCATCCAATAAATGATCTCCAAATTTCATCGCATCAATTTTATTTATCCCACAATTCACTATATGAGTCCGTGTTTACGAACTGCCACTAACGTAGATTGTATCATCAAATTCTCCCGCTGAGAAAGCATTCAGACATTTCTATCTAAACTCATCCTAAAGACTCTCAGCAAACACAACACAGTTTCCTGTGCAAAAAATCTGGGTTATACCGCCCTCATCTTCGAGGCGCCCTGGCTATTCAGAAGTAAAAAATATATATACGCCTTTTGTAATGCTTTATATCAGTGGTCCGAGAGATGTCTCGCTCTACATGATTGATGTTCCATTTCCTATCGATAAGGCAGTTATGGTCAGAGGATAGCGATAATGTGGTGTAATTTCCCCTACGGTATCATCTTTCAGGAATATTGGAGGATTCATTTTTTTCTTCAGCTCTCCTATATCCTGGTGTTGCTGGATATTGATTGAATCGGCGCAGGGATCTTAGATATATTTTTTTTCATTTCATTTCTTTTCTTTTGAAATTAAATTTGTATCTTATCATTGAAAGTTTCGAACAGTGATTTTTTCAAACCATATTGATTTTTTTCATTTCATTTCTTTTCTTTAAAAATAAAATTTGAATCTTATCATTGAAAGTTCCGAAAAGTCAACTTTTTTTCAACCACATTTATATCAATCAGAACAATACGAGAAGCATAGGTGACGATAAGGGAAATAATTTATGTCCAATGGACATGTATATATTCATGTTGTTTTCACATTGCATTGCAACACAATATTTTTGGTACAATAAAAAACAGTTACTGACCGAGAATTGATGACAGACATTACTTCGGGAAGCAATGACGAGAGAGCCTTGACTTTTCATTCGGACAATATTATAATAACTCTGAAACCAATGTTATTGAGGATTTTTGTTCCGTCGGAAATGTTTTGAAGGAACAATGGAAATTCGTTCAAGATATGAGCAACAAAGTCTGGAATCGTTGAATAAAGGAGAATTGGGAAGTTACTCTTCACAAACATCAGAAATGGTTAGGCGAAAGCGAAAATCTTGAAGTCAACGATCCAGTTTCTTTGATGCGCAGGGTCCACGTAATCTGTAATTGAAGGGTATAGTTGTAGTCATATTCTCAAGCAGAGGCGGATGAGTAAGAGTTGAAGATGTGAAGTCAAGAATGGTGTCTTCAAAAGGCCAGCGTTGAAGCTATCTGTACTTGATATTCGACGAAGAGCATGGAAAAAATTACGTTTTCTCACCGAGTGTCATAATATTATTGTATTTTTCATTTTATATGAAATTTCAATAAATACAGTAGACCATATATCAAAATTGTTATGAAATAGATTTTAAATGTCAGATAATCAATATTGACGAGGGAACTGACAGGACAAAGCTGTCTGTACAATTTCTTCAGTTCGTTGATTTAAAACTTTGCGAAGTCACCGTGAAGGCTATGAGTCAGCAGACAGCTACTAATAGTATGTCGCTCTTTGAGAATTTGTTGATTGATGATTGGTGCAAATAATCAAAAACCATATTCTGTTATCATTATTTCATAAATAATTATTTTGGGAAAGTTCCCGAATTGATAGTTAATACATCAGTGTTCGTTGGGGCAGAGAAAGTATAACATTCATTTATAACCCAATTGTTATATATTATGGAATGTTAAAATTATCGAATATGATGATCGATTTACTAGAAAGTTCATCAAGATTTTCCTGGAGTTTTGAAGTGGAATACAATCTAGAATAATCATTGTTGCTCTCCATATTTTTGTTTCTCTCTTCCCCTAGAAGTAAAAAAGGGCAGTTATCTGTTTCACTATATACTGTTTCCTAATGTGAGAGAGTAATAAATCATTATTCCACTGTAAAACCGAGTCGTCTTCGCCGTATTCCATAGGCGTACGAGGTTAAATCTGAAGGTGATGTCATTGGATAGCTTATGAAAAACTGAGATAGGACATCATGAAAGAATCATATCCAGAATTTTTCGGAGAACACAAAAATGCAATGATATACTGGGTGTCCCATTAGAAGAAACAAAAGTTTATATCATAAAATTTATATTCACATTTACTGGTTCTTTGGGTAACTTTCCACAGTCTGAAAATGAGAATATAATCAGGAACGTTACTCAAAAAACATGGCCAAGAAACGTTGTTCCTCCACAAAAAAACACTTTCATTCAATATTTACTGGTGGTTCAGAATTTTTCTAGATCTTCAAATGAGAAAGATACCTATTGGTTCAATTATAACCAATAACCCTGTTAAGTTGGTTCTAAGATATTGCGTACCATCTTAATGACTGTTAATATGATTAGCCCCTTACAATGGACAACGCTTAAGAAAGCTCTGTAATTTCCTGTTCCAAGTACAATAAAATAATACATTTACAAACACCTACCTTATTATCTTTTCCTTACTTCATAAGTTTTTTTAACAAATAATATTATGTATGTATTCCTGCGATAAGAGATAACAATATGGTCGGATATGTTTCACAAATGGAGTGTTTTTCTAGGACAACGATCATAGGCTTAGGTAGAGGCACAGGTACTTTACCTACCTGTGCCTCAGTACCATCAGAACCATCATACACTCGTTTCACTTGATAAAAAAAAGATATACCTTCCTTGAATAAAATAATGTCTGAAATGAAAAAGGATGATTTCATTCCACACATGGGTAGGAAGGAAATGTGGAAAACTTTGAAGGAAAATAATTTTCGTTATGAAAAAATTCGAAACAGAAACTAACTTCTAACTGAGAAAGACGAAATCATCTGCTGGCGACGACAATATTCGAGAGCAGTTAGACAGTTTCGGAGGGAAAACAGGAATATATGTATATATATATATATATATATATAGTTATATATATATATATATATATATATATATATTTATATATATATATACTATGAATGAACTTCGGTTGAATAATGGAAATACCGTTGGTAAAATATGGCAGGATAAAAATATAGAATGCGCGAGGCAAGCTTTCATGAAAGGATGGTCCATTGGAATAAAAGCACCCTCGGAAAAAGGTTAAAGATCAATGATTACTCACATTGGTAGCAAATATGGATTTGTCGATGGTGGCTTCCTAGCATTCTAATCAAAATGGACCGGAGACTATCATGAAAACATGAACGCTGATGTTTTGAAGAATAATTCCAGTAAATGCCATATCTCATTTCTCCTGGTCTGTTGAAGTCATGGATAACCACACAAGAAAATCTGTGAAAATACCAACGTCTTCTTGCAAGAAAAAAATAAATCATTAAACAACTTACTTCAAATAAGAAGCCATTTCACAAAGATATGCTGGAAAAGGAGCTACTGGAGATTGTAAATTCAAATAAACCTCTTTGTACGAAATTGTTTGTCGACGAAATTGCTCTGAAACGGAATAAAACGGTACTTCGACTTCTGTCATATCACTGTGAATTAAACCCCATAGAATTGGTGTGCGCGCAAGCAAAATGGTTTGTAGCAAGGCATAAGACCACTTTTGAAATGAGAGACGTTGAAAACCTTTCGCAAGAGGGAATAAGGACAGTGGTCTGCGAAAAATAGAGTGAGTGCGTCGAACATGTGTTTGGAATAGAATGAAGAACGTGGGAAGCTGATAACATGCTAAAAAACACTGTAGAGCATATTATCAGTTCTCAGGACCCCAACGACAATAGTTCATCGGTACTCGGAATATGATGGCTAAAATTAAGTTGTATTTCAAGAAGCAGATCTTTTTACAAACAATATTTATTCCAATTTATCAATTTTCATATTATTATTACTTTTATATACGTTTTTATTCACTTAATATTTAAATAATTAGTATCTCAATATGCCTAGGTAGGCAAGCCTACCTAGGCATATTCTGTGTGTTAAAAACTATCAGTTGAGGTGAAACTCATTCGGTTATCAAAAGAGTGAAGGTGATGAGAGAAAATTGATTAAAATTAATTCAATTAAAAATAGCTATGAACACTTTTCGATAGGCAAGTTATCATGGGCATATTTGTTCATAAATTATATTTGATGAAAATATGTCTCATCGAGTTATCAGATCGGTGAAGGTCCTTCTCCCACGGTCTCCTCTACTAACCCTGTTTAATGGGTTTAATTTTATCACTCTCTCGCATTAGGAAACAGAGTGTAGGTGCAAATTACTAAATTTGCACCGATATCTTCCTGTGGTTTTGGTATTCAGGATTCCGAAATTAATTGGAGAAATTTCAAGTTTGTCAGTAACGCACCGTTTGAAAAATATTTATCCTGGGATATTTCACAACAGAAATAATATCAGTAATTATTGATACCATAATGATGCATGAAATTGTACTCCCGATATTTTTCGACGATTATCAAAAATTGCCTCAAAATCGAAAGGTACCCCCATAAAAACGCTCTCAACTACCATTTCTCAAATAACAATGAGCTCTTTTCACTTCATGTTGAAAAATCAGAATGATCAGATAAGCCGTTCGAAAATTAAGAAAGAAACCAAAAATACAACCAAATTTCATTAGAATGTTCCCAAAATGTTCTTCATCGAAGGTGGCTTTGAGCATAGGAAAGCGAAATGAAAAGCACCTTTTATCAATACAGTGACAGTTTGCTCTATATATTGGATACTAGAGAATTTTAAGTAGTTGGAAAATATTTCGATGGAGCAAAAATATACTTGAAATCAACAAATAGATATATTGCTGATTTATGGTGACTGTAGAAAACATGCAACTGCGGCTTGCATCCTATACAGAGAACGATTCCCTATCAGGTAACGCAAATCAAGTAGAAATTATTTGACACGTTTGGAAAGGCTATTCAGGATGGAACCATAAGACAATGCTCATGATCAAGATGGAAACCAATGTTTTGGCTCTTGTGTATGCTGACATCACCATCTCACTCCGGCAAATTGCAAAAAAAACAATTGGACAAGAATCAGCTCGAAAAATCCCACAAAAAACATATTTAGAAGCCATATAAATATTAGATTGACCACCCCTTTTGAGAAAATTATCACCAGTAAATAGTACAATATTCAAATTGGCTACTTGAGAAATGCATAAAAAACCTTTAAATCACGAGAAACAATATATTTTTCGATGAATCGAAATTAACTAATTTTGGAATGTTCTGGCTCACTGAAAAAGGGAATTCTCAGGAACGATTTGGGTTCCACGTATGATTGGGTCCCATTAGATCTCGATTTATTGGGTTCATTGGGTTAGTATATTGAATGGACAAAAGCTATTAGAAACTTTCACAGAACGAAATATCAGGTTTCATAGAGAATTTTCCTCTCGATGATTACAGAAACATGTATTTTCAGTAAGATGATATACCTCCTCATAATTCCAAAGAAGTGAACAATTAGTTTGATGAACAATTCCCAAATTGATGGATTGGCACAAATGGCCCTACAAAATGGCCTCGGAGGTAAACCGACCTCAGTCCGTTGGATTTTTTCAAATGATGTCACCTAAAGAACAGGTTCACTCTTCTACACCCCTATCAAGTAGGATCTGGAATAAAGCCTGTGAGCAGCAATTGATAATATTACCCATGCTCAGTTAATTATATGGATTTGGAAGAAATATTAAGACGTACAATTTTGTACAGAAAACATAATGAACACTATTTTTGACGATCTCTTTTTCATCGAGGGTAATATCATATGTGCTAGGGGTTTTATCGCACAAAATTTTTTGAAATTTTCGAGAAAGCGTTTTGCCTGGAAATTTTACTGAGTGCGATTTGCGGTCTAACCACGAAAGCGAAGCTTGTGTTGCGAATAAATCCTCTAGCACGAATGATATTTGATGAGAATATTTCCCGAATCACATTTGAAACTGGATAAAATTACCAAAATTCATGTTGTATTTGAATTTTCAACGGGTGAAATTAGAACAATCCTTTTCGTTCCATTAGAAACCTCCGCAGTCATACGCTTTAGCAGTTCGGCCACTGGCCTTTTGATAATGGTGTATTCTGAGGTTTTTCAACATGCTGAAAATGGTATATTTGAATTGAAATATCAAATCACTGTAATAGTGAGTTAAAAATCCCTTATTTAATCAATTTTGTATTTCCTGTTGACATATAATTCGTGTCGTTTCATCGCAAAACATTATCGAATCTACTAGTGGTTTTATCACTTATAATTGCACGAGAGGTTTGTATTTTATCGCGTGAATTTGGGTTATTTAATGATAAACTGTTGTCTAGAAATGACACAAGAAAAACTGTCAACTATTAAAAACGCGACACTGAAGGTGGAGCGTTTTTAGGTTGACAGTTTTTTGAGTCAAATTGCTAACGGAAACATTTCAGAATTTAAACAACACAAATTTACTCGATATCAATACAAACATCGAGTGTAATTCGGCAGGACAATTTAATGAATAAGAAATTTGGAAAAATATCAATGCAAACTTCATTTACTTTGGCAAACAACACCGCGATAATTGATAAACAAATGAATAAGTGAAAAAACCACTAGTGCATTTGTCGCTGTAGAAGTTGCAGCTAACTTCTGCCGCTGTCAAACTGACAATTGCACTGTGGCATATGAGATTTTTTAAACATGAGTTGAATTGTCACTTATAATTGCACGAGAGGTTTGTATTTCATCGGGTAAATTTGGGTTGTTTAATGAGAAACTGTTGCCTAGCAATTAGACGAAAAAAACTGTCAACTATCAAAAACGCGACACCGAAGGTGGAGCGTTTTTAGGTTGACATTTATATTTTTGTGACAGTGGTTTTTCGGTTAGATATTAGTTTTGTTTAAGCTCGAAATTGGATAAACGGTTCATATTTTTTTTTCTTCAGTTTCACGATTGATATTAGAACATTAGAAGATGATGGAATCTGTCACCCACTTTGTTGATGAAAGTTCTATTTTCTTTCGCTTTCTTATGCTCAAAGTTGAAGTACATCCAATTTTGAAAAGACTCATAATAACATCTCCTTGTATCTCTGGTTCCTTTCGGAATTTTACAAAACTCTTCACACGGATAATCTGATATTTCATAATTTCTCAACAGGATGAAGTGGAAAGAGCTTCTTGTTGTAAATAAATTCCAAATGTGAACGTTTTTATGGGAAAACCTTTCGGTTTTTAGGTAATTTTTGGTAACTGTTGAAATATATGGGAGATGCAATTTCATGAGGACCCCAATTTTCAACTCGATCCCACCACGAAGCTTCCTCTGGTGGACGCCGTTCGTCAGTTGAGATGATTCAAGTTTAATTCGCATAGACAACCTTGTCCGATTGAAAATCAACTGTATTCCCATTATTTTTCAACCGATTTTGAATTTGAGAAAATACCAAATTTGAAACTTGTATTTCAAAACCATAGAAAAATTGTGGAGCGTACCTCACCTCGTGGTCTTCCGGTATGATAAAAAGGCGCGAAAAAGTTTCTTTGAGAAAATGGCATAGCCAAGCTGAGACCATGTCTTATTCCGGATATATTTATATGGAACATATTTTCACATATTGAATAAGCACTTCTCATACTTGAATTTGGCACAAAATCATCATATATTCCCATTGATAACTACTCAGATTACGTTGAACACTGTTTTGCTAATGCATTGTAAGCAAATACAAACATGCCAAACTTGTTAATTGGATACCCAACTGGGGTATGTTCAATAATTACCCAAATAGAACGATTCCTAGGTTTCGGTTCACTCCTGAATTAACAAAAACGATCACAAAATAACGAACAGAAATTGGAAGACTATAGACAACCGTTAATGTTTCGGATGTTAACAGGCAATTTCGAAATCAATCCGTAGCCGCAAAAGACAAACAGAAACACAATGAAGAAAAAGAGTAATTGGATAGTTCCATTTTCTAAATGACTGTAGGTCCGGAAGGGTTGAAATGAAAACATCTCTGGTTAATTATTTTTCCAGGATACATCACGAACATTTCTTTTCTCAGCAACGATCCTGATTCTTTTGTTGTTGTATTTCATATTTTCAGACTATTGTGTTCATCACATAAATTCACATTCATCCATGAATATAAAGGATGAGAAAAGGGTTTCTCAATTGGCTCACAATGGAAATATCCAACCTTTCATTCACTGTTACATTGTGAGAATTGTAAAAAATTGTTTGTTAAATTGTTTTTAACCGCTGTAACGAAGCATTTTTTCAGAACTCCGTTGTTAAGAACGGTAAAAAAATTTGACATAACTTCGGTCCCTGACTATTTGGGGTTACTATTCATTCCGGTATGGCAAAATGTTTTATTCCTCTTCTAGGAAAATGAATGTATATACCCAAAACTACTGGAATTACTGTAAAAATCATGCATAAAATATAGCTATGTTTTTCCATATCTTATAATAAAAAGGGTGAAAAACTCCTGGGATGGTTTTTGTAAGAGGGGAAAAAGAAACCAAAATCGCGATTGAAAAAACCATGTGATTTTTTATAATGAACACAAAATGATCTTCCAGATTGCAGGTCCAGTTTCGATTTATCGAACAAAAAGTGCGCCGTTCTCAACATAAAAGGAACAAAAAGAGCGCCTTTCTTAGTGGACTTTTTCGTCTAGTTTTGGCATAAATTTGATACCTATAAAAGGAAAAATGAAGCAAGCATCGAGGCTTGTTCCTGTTATGCTTCCGTAAGGCTTGTTCCTGTTTTGTGCTCTTGACGCTCGCTTGTTCCAGTAACTTATCAGCGAGAGTAGTGTGACAAAATAAAAAACAGTAATGATTAGTTAAAAGTGATCCAGAAGCGTTGAGGTATCCGTGAGTGGAAAATTGCGAATTCATTGTATTTGAGCTTGGATTCTCCGTGTGCTGAAGCACCCGGAAGTTTATTATTTCTGCATTATTATTATTTCATCTGTTCAATTATTTGCCGGGAATTTAAATATCATTTTTGCATTATTAATATTTTATTTGTTCAATTATCTGTCGTGGAATTTGAATATTAGTTCTACATTATTATATTTGTTCAATTGTTTCGTAAATAAATATATTTCTGCATGAATATTATTTCAGTTGTTCAATTATTTACCGTGGAATTTGAATATCATTCCTGCATTATCATTATTTCATTTGTGTCATTATTTACCATTGAATCTAAATATTATTTCTGCATTAATATTATATCTTCTGTTCGATCATTTGCCGTGGAGTTTAATTTGGTCAGAAGTGTGAATATTGGTTTATTTTATTTTTAATTGACATAACCGAAATCATCTTGAAATCGGTTGACTGTTTGTTTGTTATAAAATTAAATTTAATTTGTGGTTTGGAGTTGAGGTCAAACCTATGTGATTTACTGCGACTGTCAAGTTGGGTGATGTAAAATAATGTTTTTCCCTCTAAAGCAAACATTTGTGTCCTCGAGGGAAAAATCATAATTTGAGCTCTTGCAGGTGATCTGTCGAGGAAAATCTTCCAGAAGTAGTTTACAGATTTGCCGCCCTTATAATTGTTGAGCTATGTACTCAGTTGCTTGAGTTCAGGGCAAACGCCGAATTCAAACAACCGACAGGAAAGTTTACCTCACTTCAAAATGTAAATTTCAGTTTTCCATTGTCTTGAGTTCAGAATTACATAACAACAGTTTTTTTTCTTCAGCTGTTCGAATTCAGGAACTAACCAAATTCGAACAACGGCCGCGAGCCCTTGAAAATTGTTTTTTTACGAACCAAAACTGTCCCAAAAAACACGAGCAGGACAAAAGTGTACGAGTTTTACAATGTATAGCCCCACCTCGGAAGTTTTCGGAATGATTTTATCTTTATTATTCAAGAAGGTGATTCGATAATTAGGCGTTTTAGTTCCCCACTGAGCGGATGATAGTTATCTTATCGTATGAAAGACACTGTGACGCCTTGTCGTCTGTATCCATGCCCCGTTTTTAACGTTGTTCGAGCTCAGGGAAATCGCCGAGCATAAACAACTGTAAAAATAACCGAATGATATGAACTTTGTTGAAAGGATTATTTATTCGTATCCAACGGCTCGAGGATCAGAGAAAAAGTATCGCAGCTGAGATTATTGCGAACGTGAAACTCAAGTAATAAACTAGTGGAGCTTGGTATTCAATTTGTTCTTGGATTGATCAGGGTGAATAAGGAGAGGGAAAATTAATTGCCCACGAACTTGAAAAATCACTTTCTGAGTCGGTCAATTAACCGTGTTCAAGGAGAAATAATTTTTCTAGTAAAAGCTTGTAATAATACCGAGTTGTGAACAATCTATATAGTAAGGAACAATTGGAGTAAAAATTCCACGTTATGAACTGTATACTTAGAGTTATATATTATATCCCTATATGGAGGTCGCCAGACCGATTTCTATATTTAAGCAAAAATAATTGTATTCGGAAAACCCATAACTACAAACTGAATATACCAGCTAATGGAATAATTATTACACGCTGTATTTACTGTGTCGAAATACCAGACCCCTGGACGTACCGTATCTCCATATGTTGCTACCCTACTGCGTGGAGAAAACTCCTATAAAATCTGAAGCCCGAGATATGAAACAGGGAAACGAACATATTTCCTGCATAATATTCTGGCGTCATAAGTAACGTGAATTTCTAGGAATTTGAGGGCTATTATGACAGACCCATTCTCAATTGTTTTACCAACCCTCAGAAGTTAATGAAAACTTGTACGAGTTAGGATCACGGGGGCCTTACGTTTTACAGTGGGATTAGAAACCACTCTTGCGAAAAAAAAACATCGGTTGTGGGAGTCGAACCCGCATCTTGTGGAAAAGGTGGACATAAGACTAACGCTCGTACCCCTGAGACACTAGCCCCGTTGTGATTAGAAAAAATGTATAATTTGATTATGTTTCACGACTTCCTTCGAAAATAATTTGATCATGATAATAGAGTATTACTGATTGTTTTCAACAAAGCTGGTGGAATTATTGAATGAATGTGGTTTTTTGTGGAGGAACAACGTTTCTTGACATGTCTTTTGGGTAACCTTCCACAGTCTGAAAATGAAAAATATAATCAGGAAAATCTATACAAGTGTAGAAAGGACAAACTGATTAGTTCACCCCGATAAGTTATTGCGTTCACCAAATTATATTTCCTATGGAAAAATGATTCAATTTGTCAATAACTTGCCGTTTTCTGAATTTGCCTATCGAAAAAATTTAAAAAAAAATTCAAAAGATACTTCTCTATATAGTTTTTGCTTGATGTTTCGGGGACTATATCTGCCCCCGTTCTCAAAATCTTCTAAATCGCCCTTAATTGTTTTATAATTTGGATTTTTGCTCGCAGAGTCTTTTTTGCTTTTTCAACTGACGGATGTCAATTGAAATCTGCCAAAAAAGTTTGAGATTGACGTATTGCTCATTTGATATATGGGGTGTTGTTCGGATCAGTTCATTAGCATTCTACCATATCTCACTTCCTCTCTGAGTAGAGGTAACCATGTATGATCCATTTCAACAGAATTTGTTGAAAAGCAGTTGTTATTGGAAAGGAGAATACAGGCCGTTTCTTTCAATTTTCTCCTCTCTTGATGTGGTTCTTTCATCAAGATTTTTGTCCTATTCCATTCAATCGTATGATCGCCATTGGATGTGAGGATATGTTCTGCAATTTTTGATCCAGTTACTTGTCGATTTCTGATGTAACTCTGATGTTCACTTTGGCGCACTTCCAATGGTCTTGACGTTTCACCTATATAACTATCACCACAAGAACAAGGTATGTTGTAAACACAATTTTTGGTACTTTCTTCTGCGTTTTTTGGTTTTGTTTGTGTTAGTATAGATCTCAGTGTGTTTGTTGTTCTAAATGATGTTCTCACATCATACCTATGTCCAATTCGTTTGATCTTTTCAGATAATCCGGGGACATAAGGTATTAGTTGGTTGTGAAATGTGTAGGTGGTGGGAGTACTCCTGTTGGTTGTGTTAATTGGTTGTTTGATGGGTTTTTGTTTTCAATGTCAGTGATTATTTTTTCCACAAACTGATCTGGATATGCATTTTCCTTGAGAACAGATTTTATGAGGTTCATTTCTTCCTGTAGATTCTGGTTGGAATTGCAAACCGTTTGGGCTCGATTATAGAGACATGTAACTATGCCTTTTTTCACACTGGCATGATGGTTTGAGTAATAGTGTAGATATCGATTGGTATGCGTCTTCTTTCGGTGTACAGATTTTTCGATTCGGGATGATGATTTTTGGATCATAACATCTAAAAACGGAAGTTGGTTGTTTTGTTCTGATTCTAATGTGAATTTGATCGTCGGTTCTTGACCGTTTATATGATCCAAGAAAATGTTTAATTCTCCTTCACTTCGATTCCAGATAGCGAAAACATCATCCACGTATGTCCACCATATTTTTGGACCATTGTGGAATGTTCCAACGGAAGATTCTTCAAAATTTTCCATGAATATGTTACTTAAAATCGGTGACAAAGGAGAACCCATCGCCATACCAAATTCTTGTTGATAAAATTCGTTCTTGAATTGGAAATATGTTTTTTCTGTGCATAGTTTGAGTAATTCTATGATGGCACTGACATCCAGTTTTGTTCTTGTCCTCAGTGATGTGTCATTTTCTAATCTTTCTTTCACTATTTCTAGAGTTTTATTAATAGGGACATTAGTACACTAACTTTAGACATCAAAACTAACTAGAAGATCTCCATCTTGAATTTGTAATTCATTCAATTTCTCCAGAAAGTGAGGGGTATTCTTTATAAAACTATTTCCATTTCCAGATAGTGGTTTCAGAATGTTGAGTAGGTATCTAGCGAGTTTTTGTGAAGGAGATCCAATGGAACTAACAATAGGGCGTAGAGGATGAGATGGTTTGTGTATTTTTGGTAACCCATAAAAATGTGGGGGTTTGCTGTGGTGTGATATTAGGCTCTGCGTTCTGCTTTCGTGAGTATGTTTTTGTGTTTAGCTAAAGTTCGGTATATTTTTTTTTTTTTCGCGTTTTGATTGTTTTTGTTTGATAATCATATTCTTTCGTATTTGTTCAAATTACTTCTAGGATGATAAGGTTTTGTTAGTGCGTTTTTGCAGTCAGATCTGTAATCACCTGCTACTTCAGGTGGTAAACGTTGGGCTGTTGCCTCGATGGCAGTGATCATTTCTACCGTTGGAACCATTTTGGGTGCAACTGCGAAGTTCAGTCCCTTTGCCAACACAAGTTTTTCGTGTATGTCTAAGTTTTTTGATGACAAATTGATTACAGTTTTTTCAGAAATTTTGTTGTCGTTTGATATGTGTTGTGGGTGTATTTGTTTCTCTTCCAATAATTTGTAAAATTTGTTTATATGTATTGTGTTTCTCTTTCGATTGTATGAGTTGTAGGAATTGTGAATACAGTGGTGTAAGTATTCATAGTCATTTCGAGTCAGATTTTGTTTCATGAACTGTTCCAGGTTATTGATAAAAAATTCTAAATTTACCTTGTTTTTCCTGTGAAACTATATTCGTTCTCTTACCATTGCGTGGCCCGCTCTCTCAATTATTCTTTTGCATTGTTGACTATGATATGGCATTTTAATCTCAAACCCTTCGGGATGACCCCATTATCTCGCATCTGCATAAAAAAATGAGACTACTGTGGGGAATTGAAAATTTCTTGTAAAGTTTTCCCTATTTTGGGGAAACCTAACAGATTGGGGCCCCTTCCGTTTTTTGGGATTAATGAAACAAAACGACCAAATGATTTTGGGCCCCCCTTTTTAAATTTTCTTCAATCGAAAAAAAAAACCCCTTTTAAACAAATTTTTTTAAAAAAATTTTGGGAAAAAATTTTTACAACCAAATTTTCTGGAAAAATTTTTTTTTAAATAAAACAACATTTCAACTTTTTCAAAAAAAAACCGCATTTTTAATTTTTAAACCCAAAAAGGGGGTCCTAAAAAACAAAAAAACGTAAAATACCATCTCACAAGTTTTGAAAAAAAAAAAAAAAATTTTGACCCAAAAAAATGGGGTTGGAACCCAAAAACCAAATTTGGATTTTAAAAACCCCGGGGATAAAGGGTTTGAAAAAAATGAAAACGAAAATAAAGAAAAAAAATTTTTAACCGGGGAACGGGGGGTTTTTCCCTCGATTTTAAAATCATTTCCCCAAAAAGCTCGGGTTTTACGAAAAATTTAAGTTTTAAAAAAATTTTGGGGAAAAGGGGGCCCCTTTTTGGGAAAGGGAAAAAATTTTGTTGGAAGAAGGGTTCCTGGAACAAAAGAAAAAATTTTTTGGATTTTAAAGTGGAATTTTTTTAAACCCCCTTTTTTTTAAAAATGTAAAGTAAAAAAATTTTTTTTTAAATTTGGTAAATAAAAACCCCAATAATCCCCCATACGATAACTCAAAAACCGGGAAAAATGGAAAAAAAAGGTCCCCCCAAAAAAACCCCCAACCGGGGTCGGTTGAGGTTTTAAAAAGGTTCTTAAAACAAAAACAAAAACACAAAACCAAATTTAAAAAAGCAAAATAAAGGTGCCCTTTTTTCCCAAAAATGGCGTAAAAATTTCAACCGCGGCGGGCCACATCAAACGGGTTTTTTGGGGCAAAATTTTTTATAAAGGGAATAAAAGGGGAAGGGGGAAAAGAAAGGGGGGGGTTTTTAACGGTTTGCCGTTTTAAATTGGAAAAACTCCCGGGGTGGGGGAAAGAAAAAAAAGGCGAAAAAGCCCCAAAAAAATATGAAAATTTTTTTTTAAAAATTTTGAGGGGAAAATTAAAAGGGAAAACAAATTTTTTAGAAAAAATTTTAAAATTTGGACCCCGGTTTTTCCCCTTTTATTTTGGAATGGTTCCCAAAGCTTAAAAAACTGGTGGAATTCGCAAAGATAGGTGAAAATTAGATAAATATAAAATGAAATTTTCGAAAAGTCTGAATTTCTGAACTTCAAAATAATGTTGGTTGTAACTTAATATTGGGCGCAATGGGTTAGATGGTAGATATGCGTGCTTTCGTAAAATACTGACTAAATTAATTTTGCCAGCTATCCGTTTCTGGGGAATCTCCGAAACGGGTCGATTTTAAATCTCGTTTGAGCATTTTTAGGAAAAATTGAATATACAGGGTGATCCACGTTTGACTAATGACGTCCGCGACATTTTTCAAATAGAACATCCTATATGTTATCAAATTTTTGGGATCTTCATGGAAACTGATTTCAAAATATATCCACGGGTTTTGTTTACAGTGCGTTCGATAATTTCAGTGCACTCGTGAGTAGTGGAAAATTCGTTAAAAGAAAACTCGAAGCCGTCAATTTTATTTCCATTTTGGGCATTATTTCAAATTTAATCAATACATACAGAATGATTCGTGTGGGGAGAAATGACGTCATCGGTCTTTTCATGACAAACATATTTTCATTACGGAATGTGGAAAGGTGGATTATGAGTATAGGGTGAAATGAAAAAAAAAAAAAACCATTTTGAAACATGAAAATACTGAATTTAATGAAAATGATAGCTTCAAACAACGATCAAATCAAATGTTCAAATTGTGCCCCGTTTGCTTTCTGACTATTTTCTTCGCCAGTGACCATGCGACCAGAATTTTGTTTTATTGCTGAATGGTTTTGTGAAGTTATTTCTTCAAAGAATAACAATCTTATTGTTTGCCGATACATTATGTCAAGTTGGGTGATGTAAAATAATTTTTTCTCTCTAAAGCAAACATTTGTTTCCTCGCGTGAATAAGATCATTATTTAAGCTCATGCAGGTGTTTTGTTGAGTAAAATCTTTCGGAAGTAGTTCACAGATTTGCTGCCCTTGTGGGTTATGTGCTCAGTTGTTTGAATTTAGGAAAACGCAGAATCAAACAACCGACGCGAAAGTTCCCCTCACTTCAAAGAGTAAATTTTAGTTTTCCATTGTCTTGAGTTTAGGGAAAACTCCAAATTCAACCACTGCCGTATAACAGCATAACATAACAACAGTTCTGTTTTTCTTCCGCTGTTCGAATTCATGAACTAACCAATGGAAAAACGGCGCAAGCTCTTGAAAATTCTATTTTTACGAACCAAAACTGTGCCGAAAAAAATACGTGAAGTGGTAGTGTACGAGTTTACAATCCTAGCCCCACTCCGGAAGGATTTGATAATTAAGCGTTTCATTGCTCCACTGAGAGGATGATGGTTATCTTATCGTATGAGAAGCACTGTGATGCTTTGTCGTCTGTAACCACGGCCCGTTCTTAACGTTGTTTGAGTTCAGGAAATCGCCGAGCATAAACAACTGTGAAAATAACCAAATTATGTAAACTTTGTTGAAAGAATTATTCATTCGTATCGGAAGGCTGGAGGAACAGAGAAAAGGTATCCAGCCGGGATTTCAGCGAACGTGAAACTCAGGTAATGAATGGAGTGGAACGTGGTATTCGATTTTTTTTTGGATTGATGGGGTGAATTCGGAAGGTAAAATTAATTGCCCCAAACTTGAAAATTACTTTCTGTGTCGGTCAATTAACCGTGTTCAAGGTGAAATCATTTTTTCTAATAAAAGGTTGTAATAATACCGTGTTGTGAATTATCTGTATAGTTAGCGAACAATTGGAATATAAATTTGACGTTATGAGCTGTATACAGAGGGGTTATATATTATATCTCTATTTGAAGGTCACCAGACCGATTTCTATATTTAAGCAAAAATAATTGTATTTGAAAACTGTTGTAAAACCCCATAACTACAAACTAAATTCACCAGCTTATTAAATATTTAAAACATGCTGCGTTCACTGTGAAAAACCTTTCCCATTTCACTGTAATTTTGATTTAGTTGCTCAGAAGAGTTACGAATCAAGTTTTAGAGTTCAGTAAAAGTATTTCTGACTGTGTTTTGTGAGACATGAAAGCAATCGGTGTCCAGTATTTGAAAATTGTACTTGAAGCCTACATTTTTCTGGAGAATCCAAAAAGTGTCGAAATACGGACCCCTGGAAGTACCGTATTTCCATCTGTTGCTACTCTATTGCGTGTAGAAAACCACTATAAAATCTGAGATTGGAAATAGAGAAAGGAACATATTTCCTGCATAGTATTCTGGCGTCATAGGTAAGGTGAACTTCTAGGAGTTTGAGGGCTATCATAACCGACCCCAGAGAAACACTTCACACAGCTTTCTCAGTTGTTTTACCAACCCTCAGAAGTTAATGAAAACTTGTACGAGTTAAGATCACAGGGGCCTTACTTTTCAACATGAGATACGAAACTACTCTTGAGAAAAAATGTTTACCGGCTGTGGGAGTCGAACCCGCGTCTTGTGGAAACAGTTGACACAAGACTATTAATCGTACCACTGAGACACTAGCCCTGTTGTGATTAGAAAATGTATAATTTGATTCCGTTTCACGACTTCCTTTGGAAATAATTTGATTATGATAATAGAGAATTACTGATTTTTTTCAACAAAGCTCGTAAAATGAATATAAGATGAATTATCGATAAGAATTTTTGGAAAAAACCTGAATCTCTGAAATATCGAATGAATATTGGTTGTAACTATGAAATGTTGAGAACGTAATGGAGTTAGATAAGTACATATACAGTGCTTTCGTGAAGTACTGAATAAATTCATTTTTAGCCAAACTATCCATTTCTTAGAAATCTCCTGAAACAGGTCGATTTTGAATCTCAATTTGATCGTTGTTTGAAGTAATCATTGCCAATAAATTCAGTATTTTCATATTTCAAAATAGTTTGTTTTTATTTTATTTTCATTTTACTCAAACTCGTAATCACCTTTTCACATTCCGTAATGAAAAATGGAGTTGCCATAAAAAAAAATACTGATGATGTCATTTCTCCTACACGAATCATTCTGTATGTATTAATTAAATTTGAAAGAATGCCCAAATGAAAATAAAATTTGACGGTTTCGAGCGTTCTTTCCAAGAATTATTCCTTTAATTTTTTACGAATTTATCCACTACTTCACGAGAGCACTGAATTCAACGGACGCACTATATACAAACCCTATTTGTGATATATTTCTGAAATCAGCTTTCCATGCGGATTCCAAAAATTGAATAAAATATAGGGTGTTCCATTCGAAAAAATTGTCGCGGACGTCATTAGTTAAATGTGTATATTCAATTTTTCCTTATAAATGTGGTAAATTGAGATTGAAAATCAACTCGTTTCAGGATATTCCTCAGAACTTGATAGTTTGGCTAAAAATTTATTAACTCAGTACTTTCCGAAAGCACTGTATAAATAAGTGCTTCATTTGACCATGTTGACTGAGAAGATTATGTTTGTTGCAGGTTATTTCAATCATATAACGAGAAACACAGAAATAAACATTACAAGGGACGGTATGGATAGGATACTCTGAAAATACATTCGTATTGAGACACAAAGCATATACAAAACTAATTCTAGAAGTCTAAAATATAAAAATGTACAGTGATAACTTGTGAGTTTATTCTACTATCAAACTGATTTGACTATCAAAAATTCATCACGGACTCAAACCATTTATCAAGTACAAGGTTTTTAACGTTTATTTTGGAACTGTAGAAATTTCGTGTATACAGAGCTGAATTTTTTGATAATTGATAAACAGCAGTCGGTAATGATCCCTATATGCAACGTTGACTCTTTTCTGAATTACAAATGCTTTCTCGGAGGGAGTCATGTTTCCCCATAGCATGACTATAATTCAGATGAGTTTGTATTAGAGCATGGAAAGCACCTAGTAGTGTTTCTACTTAGACATCCTTATAATCTCTTGCTACATCTCTTCCTGTTCCACGACGTTATTAGATACTTCCATCTGTATGTCTGTTTATTGTTACACCATTTGAATGAAACTTGTCATCGATTTTCACCCCAATTGTTTCATTTTGGAAGTGGTTCTACTTAGCCCTGGAAAGGCTACACGGCAATATAAAATATCCTTATAATTATTATCTGCTTTCTAGTCTTGTCTAGTGTGTATAAGTGTGAAATTTTGCAATCGATTTTAAACACCTTGATGAGATTATCATGGAGATATGTGGCAATTTTCAGTTTTATTCCAGTTCAAAATCGATTGCTTCCTACTATTATTATCATCACAGGTAAACAAACCGACAAAAAAGCAACTTTCAATTGCATTGTCATCCATTCTGAGCTACGTCTGAAATTTCAAGTCTAACAAACAAACAGACAGACAGTGAAGTAAGTTAATATCGCATTGTAATCTAGCTCATCAGGAAGTTAGTTGAAGAATCCATTGTTCCCTGATATAATTTTTATTGTCATAACAGACAATCGAACAAACAGACAAAGCGAGTTTATATAGCATTGTCATCTAGTTCTGAGCTATGTCTGAGTTTCGAATCTCTAGCTCATCGGGAAGTCGATTTAGAATCGATTGCTCCTCTTTATTTTTATTGCAGACAAACAAACAAGATTTTCACCGAACTGACAAACATACAACAAAAGCGTGGTAAAATAAATAAAATTATCCCATTATTTTGCTTGTTTTCAATTTATCGCGAGTATATGTGTCATACTATTTTCAACCGACAGAAAAGATGGGGGTGAATTGGATTTGGAAGTTGGTATAGGAATTCCGTTAGTTTTGAAGATGGGTCATAAAAATTGGTATTTGAGGTTTCCGATACAAATAGAATGAATATGTATTTCAGTATTTTTAGAAATTCAACCTCTAAAGGGGTGGAAGTTTGTAGTGGGAGTTCCGTTGTGTTTCAAGTCAGGGTCATAAAGATTAGAATAAAGAAATACATGTTTAACTGTTTTCATAATTGCAACTCCTAGGAATGTTAAGTTTTTGTAAGGGTTCCGTTAGTTTATATATAAGGGTATAAAAATTGGTGTTTGAGGTCTTCGTTTCAAATCAAGAAATACGTGTTTCAGTATTTTTTGAAATTCCGTCCCTAAAGCGGTGCGTGAATTTGTAATAGTCGTCACAAACAAAAACAAAGTTCAACACGGACGAAGTCGCTCGTCCCAGCTAGTTATAGTATGAAACGGTTACTAGTTAAAGTGAGGTGAGTAAGTGAGTATTTCTACTGTAATACAAAGTAAGTAGGTAGCAATTAGTAGCTTTTAGCTACAAAAAATAAAAGTAAAAATCTTTTAACAACAAAAATTGACCAAAACAGAAACTAAAAAGCACAGAATAAAATGAACCCTATCAGTCTCGATAACTGATCTCCTAAATTATGTAATATCATAAAATTACTTGAAAGAAATGATCAAAACAAAATAACATGAAAATTCAACGTGAAATCTCCAGCGATAAACAATAACATTCCAAAAATGCGCTCTCCACTTGAACACTCGCAACGACATGTACCCTCACGTGTGTGCCCGTTTGGCTAGCTGTCTCGCTGATATTGACTTCGAGAACACTCGGCAATTTCCGGCGAAGGGACGCGCCGCCACCGCCGCCACCGCGCACCCCGCTGCCACAATTTTACGCTTTACGTAAATAATTTTCTTGTTTGTTTGGCGCCGACCCAAAATTATTTACTTACATCAGTTTAGGAGCTTAGTTATTAAAACTAAAAATATTCATTTGATTTTTTGCTTTTCAGTTTATTTTTTGGTCGGTTTTATTTTTTGTTAAAAAGTCTTTATATGTATTCTAACGATTACTTGATGATGTTCAGTAGGTGATTAATAATTAATTTGCAACTTATTCTGTTGTTATATAGAGTGACTTTTTGAAAAGCAGTTGAATATAGTGCACATTGGCTCATCGATCATTCTGTTGGTGCTATGGAAAGGTTGTGTCATCCTAACCTCATTTTTTTGTTCCGTAAATGTTCTACATACAACCAAACAAACAGATAGGCGTGAAAGCGAGAGTGTATTACATAGTCATCTGGTACTGAGCTATGTCTGAAGTTTCAAGTCTCTAGCTCATCGGTTAGTTTGGAATCGATCGCAAGATTTGATCCAAGAAACGTGATATAAACGTGGTAATAAGACAACATATTCATGCTGAGGGATAACCAGGACAACACTTTCTATCTGTTCTATTCTCAATGAATTCAAATTCATTAAGCCTACTACTTGTACTTTCTGGACCATAATGATGATTTCCAGTAACAAAAACATCGCCACCCAGGATTTCAGCCTGAGGCGCCTTTGTTCTCAAGTCTGTTCCAGAATAAGCGGTTTTAATTACAGTGGGATGCGCTTTTTACTGGGATGAGGGGATTAAAGCGACTTGTTCCAGCATTCAAATTCCGAATGATGTCAATTCACGACAGAAGTTTACAACAGAATGGATAGGAAGTGGAATAGACGAAGTGTTAAGTCATTACTTTCGCCTTTTTATCCTTTGATATCGAATCAGTTTACTAGTGAGAAAATCTAGGATGAACAGATCAACTGCAAACTATACGAAACATATTCCGAAGTACATGGATTTTTTTTTTTCATCGTAGATAAGTGATGTTTTTAAATACAATGTGAATACGCTCCTGGATATCACAAATGAAAGATAATTTCAACAGAAACAAAGCACAATGAAATTTCAGGTTTTTTCTTTTGAGCTGGGGTCCTTTCAGAATATCTATCAGATTAAGTTCAAGGTCCAGTATGGCTATAGCCAGGATAGTAGTTGTTTTCTGTTAGACATTCACATTCATCGGGGATTTTTCAATTTACAGAAAAAAAATCTATTCAATATTCAATTGAGAATGTTTCCCTTTTTAATACAAAATTTATATCACTATGTTATCGAAATATCTGGACTGTAGTAGTAGTATAATTTTGTGTAAATTAACAATTTTTTCTTTCTCCAAACATGACAGCTCCAGGAGAAATATTTCTATCAGCAGGTTTTGCAACTACTTTCATTATCAAAGAAACATACTGCACAACATTGTGGATCACTACATTAACTGAAACTGATATTCCAAAAATATAACATAATAAAATTCATACAGGTATACAAATAATCAATCAATTAATGCAGTGAAATATACATACAATTCTGCCATTGTCAACTGAACCCTCATTCAATTCGACATTTATTGTATCGCGTTTGAATGTTAGCCATAATATTCTATAATTGGTTTGATGTTACTTCAAAACAGGCTTGTCCTATACTTCTATGGTTGGACGAGTTCTGTAGACTTTGTCTTTAGGAAACACATGAAGAACAAAAAAGAGGATATAATTCGGGGGATTTGGAGTGGAATTCTATCGATCCATTATTTCGCCCTATCGACCGATTGGGTGAATTTTTGCCCTACCAATCTTTCACAATTCTGGTATTCAAATTTCCTTAACAAAAAAGGAATGCCCAAATACTCTGGTATTCAATATGCCAGTAGGAGGGGCGACACTTAAAACAGACAACAACAATTGTTCCACGCACTTCGGACGCCCGTCCGAGTACCTTTCCTGATATGAACCCACCTCCCAGGAGAAGGTACCTGCGTTTTAGCTTATCAATCTCCTGAAAGAGGTTTAGGGTCGCAGGAGAGATCCGGATACGCCGAATCAGCGCGCTAAGTAATCCTAGCTACCGTTATAGCTCAGCCACGGTGGAGCCACTTGATAAGACAAGCTACTGGCTATGGGATGTCAGTACCAGAGTGGATTGATAAGCCGCTCCCCACGAGTCAGGCAGGGAATTCAATCACCTCAACCCATAGGTGAAGGACTCCCCCGTCTCTACCGAATTACGGAATTGTTTTCCCTCGGTCCACTACCTGGTACCATGCCCCCAAGAGTTTAACACCATGTGAAGAGGCACCAGCGAACCGGTGGGGCTATTCTCCTCCCCATGGGTACCCATGTTAACAAAACTCCTCCTGTCAGCGTTTGACGGGTCACCGCCATATCAGACTTTCGACCTGATATTACTCGTGTAACGTTTGACGAGTAACCGTTCGAGTTAGGGTTCGCCATGGCTTTCACCATGACTACTAAACACCCTACCATGTTACCGGGAGGGGACCTGGACTTTACCCAGAGGTGTCTGGGATCGTCACAGGCACTCTCCTCCCGACGGCCTAGTCACATGGTGAGGCAGTCTCACTTCCGGTCAGACATATGTTTGAACCTATGCCCCATCACAGAACGCCTTACCTACACAGAAGCGTGAATCAAGCGTACCGTCAAAATAAAAATTTTGGCTTGCTTCTAATCAACCTCAAATTTCTAGGCGATTGATTGTTGTCATTGATGGCTGTTTGGTATTTGAATTCGTGAACAAAGTACTTTGTATCTTGTATCATTAATTTCCAACTGTTTGTTCGGGTCTTGATTTAACACTTGAAATGTACTCTAACTGACAGTTTGAATTCACCGCCCAGAAATGACATTATACAAGCCAAATTTTGAATTAAGGTCACGAAAATTTAATCCCAAAAGATCAAGGGGCCGCCAGTTGCGCTTCTGTGTTGATGAGGTGTTCTGTGACACAACAATCGCGACGCCAAAGCTCAGCCACACTGCGAGTCCAACGATACTGCGCCGCTCACTGCACATCACTGCCAGATGCCTCTACGTATCAGCCGTCATGTGCCGCTTTGACGTCATGGTCAGCTCCAGGAGAAATATTTCTATCAGCAGGTTTTGCAACTACTTTCATTATCAAAGAAACATACTGCACAACATTGTGGATCACTACATTAACTGAAACTGATATTCCAAAAATATAACATAATAAAATTCATACAGGTATACAAATAATCAATCAATTAATGCAGTGAAATATACATACAATTCTGCCATTGTCAACTGAACCCTCATTCAATTCGACATTTATTGTATCGCGTTTGAATGTTAGCCATAATATTCTATAATTGGTTTGATGTTACTTCAAAACAGGCTTGTCCTATACTTCTATGGTTGGACGAGTTCTGTAGACTTTGTCTTTAGGAAACACATGAAGAACAAAATAGAGGATATAATTCGGGGGATTTGGAGTGGAATTCTATCGATCCATTATTTCGCCCTATCGACCGATTGGGTGAATTTTTGCCCTACCAATCTTTCACAATTCTGGTATTCAAATTTCCTTAACAAAAAAGGAATGCCCAAATACTCTGGTATTCAATATGCCAGTAGGAGGGGCGACACTTAAAACAGACAACAACAATTGTTCCACGCACTTCGGACGCCCGTCCGAGTACCTTTCCTGATATGAACCCACCTCCCAGGAGAAGGTACCTGCGTTTTAGCTTATCAATCTCCTGAAAGAGGTTTAGGGTCGCAGGAGAGATCCGGATACGCCGAATCAGCGCGCTAAGTAATCCTAGCTACCGTTATAGCTCAGCCACGGTGGAGCCACTTGATAAGACAAGCTACTGGCTATGGGATGTCAGTACCAGAGTGGATTGATAAGCCGCTCCCCACCGAGTCAGGCAGGGAATTCAATCACCTCAACCCATAGGTGAAGGACTCCCCCGTCTCTACCGAATTACGGAATTGTTTTCCCTCGGTCCACTACCTGGTACCATGCCCCCAAGAGTTTAACACCATGTGAAGAGGCACCAGCGAACCGGTGGGGCTATTCTCCTCCCCATGGGTACCCATGTTAACAAAACTCCTCCTGTCAGCGTTTGACGGGTCACCGCCATATCAGACTTTCGACCTGATATTACTCGTGTAACGTTTGACGAGTAACCGTTCGAGTTAGGGTTCGCCATGGCTTTCACCATGACTACTAAACACCCTACCATGTTACCGGGAGGGGACCTGGACTTTACCCAGAGGTGTCTGGGATCGTCACAGGCACTCCCCTCCCGACGGCCTAGTCACATGGTGAGGCAGTCTCACTTCCGGTCAGACATATGTTTGAACCTATGCCCCATCACAGAACGCCTTACCTACACAGAAGCGTGAATCAAGCGTACCGTCAAAATAAAAATTTTGGCTTGCTTCTAATCAACCTCAAATTTCTAGGCGATTGATTGTTGTCATTGATGGCTGTTTGGTATTTGAATTCGTGAACAAAGTACTTTGTATCTTGTATCATTAATTTCCAACTGTTTGTTCGGGTCTTGATTTAACACTTGAAATGTACTCTAACTGACAGTTTGAATTCACCGCCCAGAAATGACATTATACAAGCCAAATTTTGAATTAAGGTCACGAAAATTTAATCCCAAAAGATCAAGGGGCCGCCAGTTGCGCTTCTGTGTTGATGAGGTGTTCTGTGACACAACAATCGCGACGCCAAAGCTCAGCCACACTGCGAGTCCAACGATACCGCGCCGCTCACTGCACATCACTGCCAGATGCCTCTACGTATCAGCCGTCATGTGCCGCTTTGACGTCATGGTCCGCCTTCAATGTTGTGATATTTGAGATACCAGGCCACCCCTACAATTGAGCATTGGGGCCACCTGACGAGTAGCCCCACGTAAATATACCAACGAACCTCTATACCTAAATACAATGGAATAAATAAAAGAAGTTTCTGCTGAGATCCGAATCTCAAATATCACAACTTTCAAGTCGGACCATGACGTCACAGCGGCACATTACGGCTGATACGTAGAGGCATCTGGCAGCGGTGTGCAGGTGAGCGGCGCAGTAGCGTTGGGCTCGCACTTATATATATATATATATATATATATATATATATATATATATATATATATATATAACTTTAACTTTAACCTTTGAGCTGAACAGTACATTTAATCACGAGCAGCTCGTTACACATTACAGGGTGAAAACAATTTTCAAATTATGGTCTGTATTTTTAAATTTCTCAAAATTTCTCAGAAACGGTCAGTTTTAAGTATGAGAAATATTATAGTAACTCACTTTTATTTTGTCTATAGTATCTAAAAATATAAAAAAATATAGGGTGTTCCATAAGAAAAAATGATATTGGAATATGCTCCTCATGGACCCACATATGACTGTGCTAAATGTTTTTCCCTAACTCTCTTCATTTCTCGTAGAAATACCGAGGCGAATGTGGTGGGCCACACTTTATATATATATATATATATATATATATATATATATATAAATCCTTTATTTAGTCCATTTACATTTTCAAGTCATTGCAATGGTTAGAAATACCGAGGCGAATGTATATATATATATATATATATATATATATATATATATATATATATATATATATAAATCCTTTATTTAGTCCATTTACATTTTCAAGTCATTGCAATGGTTAATATTTAGGTTAATATAGACTAATTTAAAAAAATAAATATGTTTCTTTTTTATTTGTAAATGTGTTTGAGTTTTTCTGTTTCCACTCTTTATAACAATCATCCCTGTTTTTCGTTGCTTCCCTCACTTCTTCATCATACCATTCTCTATAATGTGGATACATTTTTAGGTGCTATTTCATAATAAACTCATACACTTTATTGTAGAAGTCTCTATATTTTTCATTCATGCCAATTATTATGTAGTTTCATTTTATTTTTGATAGCTCCTCATTCATTTTAGAGAAATCTATAATACGGCCTCTACTTTCTACTTCAAGAGATTTTTTCCATTAGAATATTGAGCACAATACAAAATAATATTATTGTGACTAGATATTTTTGGTGTCTCCATAACTACTGCATCAGTAAGAAATTGTTCATTGGTTAATAACAAATCTATCAAACTACCCCCATTATCAGTTAGATGAGTTATATCCTTAACAATATTTTTACATCCCATGTCAGTTATCATGTTTCTTAATCTATCATTTTCAGGAGCACTCTATATTAAAATCCCCAGTAACCACCACCATAATTTTTTGGTCACATAAATTTTCTTCGCACCGATTTTCGAAGAAATTTCAAAATTCTGTACAATTATTATCACTAGGAGATCTATATAGGCACACCACCAAGTAGAGTTTTCCGTTATAGAATGCCTTAACTGCACCCAACCAATATTTTTTTGGTTCTGCTAAACATTGTGTACTACTAATTTTAATATCATTTCTGAAATAGATGAGGACTCCCCCTGTATGTTTACTGTCACTATCAACTCTCAAACTATTATAACCTGAAAAACTAATTTCTGAATCAAATATGTGACAGTTCCATGCGACTCAGATAGGCAAACAAAGGGGGGTTTTCCGTCAAGAATTAAATTATAAATCTCATCATAGTGCGCAGGAAGACTTTGGGCATTCAAGTATAACAAAAAACACTCCCGGTGGGTGGTCTTTTTGTATAATTTGAGTTTTTTATTTATACTTAGGTCCAATAACTGATACATCAGGTGTTTGACAGAAATTCTTTGGAAAAATGGTACCCACACAATTTTTGTTGAGTTTCGCATTTTTATCTCTGATCTTATTTCATTTACAATAATTTTTTTGTCGAAAGTGTGTTATTTATATTTAAATTCATGAAAAATGTATCGTCTTGTTCCATTATAGATTTTTGTAGTCTCAAGTTGGAATAAAAATTTTTATTTTCGGTCTTTTCATCAAATTTGCCAAAAGGTGCTGAGACCATTACAATATTAGTATTTTTGGAGAGGCTAATTTAAGCAGTAATTGTTTCTACGTTAGGTACTCTATTACATTTGGAATCATTGATTCCTGCTGCAACAAAATCATTTTTACTGAAATCTTCAGATAAACTGTCAATATGCTCTACCACAGATTCAAAAAGGGCACCTGGTTTCAAAATCGATACAGTATTACAGTCTACCAACTTCGATTCAAAATTTTTGTCAATATTACGTCCCTGTTGATCACCAAGCATCATTATCTTCATCTTCGTACTTTTATTCCTCAAAAAACTTCTTTTAGAGTTAATCAGTGGAGTAATCTTCTCTTGGAAATTCGTTGTTAACTTTTCACGCTCGTTATTTTATTTTTTTCTTTCTTTCTTTCTGTTTTTCAAGTGATTCCATTTTAAACATATGGAATTCATTCCTAATTTTTTTAAATTCATCAGAATACAAGTCATTTCCCTTGGTAGGCACTTCGATTGAAGTCAAGGCTGAGCCTTCGTGTCGCGATGGTTTGGCGTAGGTTCAAACGGCTATCTGACCCTTGGCCATCATAGTCAATCTGAGGGGACAAAATTATTACTCTGAATATTAATGCCAATATATGGCAGTATCAGCTTGAATTCGTATCAGTATCATAAGGATATTGTATTTTCTCTAAATCGACCTACAGGATGTTTTTTTTATACTGCACACACTTGTATTATAGGAATTTGAAATGGATATGTCACTTTCCTCATGGAAGTTGGCAACCGGTCAGATTTTGAAAATGTTCAGTTCAAATTATATATGTGGCA
>JAFIRS010006719.1:0-33120 GCA_018342105.1 Gonioctena quinquepunctata | reverse complement strand
AAAACATTAACAGGCTTAGGCATTAAAAACATTTTAAAAACATTCTTACTGAGTCACTGTCGTTTCACAATTAGCAGAAGCAGGTGTATCGGACCAAAAACTGATCAAAATCAGGATATGATAGTAGTAATTCTATCAAACCGTATATACAATTAGATCAAAAGCATCACCAAAATATAATAAATCAGATGAGAATCAAATTTAGAGATACTGCAGGATCCAGTAATAATGTCGAAATGTCCAGCATATCAGCAAACACATTGACGTTTCCAGCGCAGAATATAACACAAATAATTTTCATTGCACCAACTTGAATTAATACATTGTTTCTGTTGTTCAAATATTCTCCAAAATGATCGCATAAAATACAATTCTACTTTAAAATAATCAAGGTTATACATCTAATTTTTCTTGCATAATTACAAAAGTCAGCTCATAATCCTCCAGCATAATAATCCTCCCTCTTCGCGTTCTGATTATTTAAACTATCAAGCTGACACTCTTTGTAATTTTGCAAAAAGTCATCGACGTATAACTTGGTTTATTTTGAAGTACTTATAGTTTCAAAACTGATGGTCGTACATGATTTTTCTTCTACTAATCTTTTATGAGAACCAAAATTGAGCAATAACCAACAAAAAAACAAAATATTTGCGAAAAACTGATTTTTGTGACCTTGGCCAATTTTCCTAGTGTACATGATTTCCCAGTGGATCTTTTCCTCCTTGTTTGTGATGCCAAGATAAAACTGTATGCAAAAATATCTTCACTAGGATTCATTTAGAAGCTCGTCTGGTGACATATATATTTTTTTTTTATTGGTGCCCCTTTTTACCCATTTAAAGCACGCCTCAGCGTGTTTAAATCGAACTTTAAAAAACGCGCGTTTTTTAAAGGTAACCATGACAACATCAACAAATCGAGAAACGTGAAGTCTAAATGACAAATTTTTGATTATTGATCTGACAGGAGTACCTTGTAACGTCAGATAAAATATTACTAACAATTCGTTCATTTATATTGCCTCCATCCATTTGATGAACTTTTCATATTCTTTTTATATATATCACTGGATTTTCGCGGTATTAACCGCGATTCTGCCTCACTATTAAAAAATCGATATTAGAATCATTCATTTTGAGCTCTGGTGACAACAAATATTGATCTTTGGTAACAAATTGCAAATGAATGTTTTTCTCATTTCCATGACAACGAAAGGTATACTGATGTACATCACGAATTCAACCTTCTTGCATTATTAGTTCTTATTTCTATTTTTTGTAGTAATAATACCAGTATATATGATTTCAAAGTGCACCAATAAAAAAAAATAACGTAAAGTATTCGTGGATAACTGGTCTTAAAAACACTTGCTCTATTTCGAGCACTCCGGCTGCGCCGTCGTGCTCGAAAAATCGCGCGTGTTTTAAAGCCCTTTTTATCCACTTATACTTTAATATACTATTCCCTCAGTGTCGGATAATTTTATGATATGTGACACACGAATTGATTTGCGATAGGGAGGTATAGAACATACGGAAGGAATGAGTATACAGGGTGTAAAATACTTTTTGCACTACCGCTAACAGTTGATAGACCAACGAAAAATAAAAAGATTTTCCTTTGTTTTTTTCAGGCTGAGTCCTCAATGAGCCAGAAAATCAGATATATATTACTTACCAAATCTTCGCTGATTGTTTGGGTACTGCTGCAATTACTAGTTCGATAACCTTTAACCTCATAATGTCAATGTCAATAACCGGACTGCGCGGTAGCCGTGTTGTTGTTTTTTTTTTCAATCCATATAAACGAGTTTGATTTTGGCTAAATTAAGAATATGCAGTTCGTATTGTCGTATTTTGTTACGAATCAGGAGTCAAAACGCGACCCTCTCAAATACTTTCAGAGGATGAACGAATATTTTAACAAGACTGAATTATTGGAAGAACTGTTCATTATACTATTTGGAACAATGTGGAACCACCTATTGTTTTTATTACAAAATACCAACTTGGTGACCATTGTTACTATAAGTTAAGTGTATTCCTTTTCAATGTCCTTATTGTTTTTAATCTTATTTGGGGCAAAGAATTAGCTTGAATTATTTTTGGGATTGCCTCAGAGGCCAGACGTTCTGAGTATTTGTTATGTTCTTCAGTGTATTGAAAGTAATTCTAAGTATATCATATCTCCACTCTCGGCAAATTATGTATATTTGATTATTCGATTCAACAAAATAATTACATGGTTGAAACATTTCTGCCAAAACGAGATATGAATAGAGTTGGTCGAATAAGATATTTGGTTCATTAAAATTAGTTTCAGTTGATTGAAACTTTAAATTTGATCCAAAATCAAGAAATAATTTTACTCATTTTGAGATAATATTTTGTCGTACAAATACGAAACTTTTATTTGTTTGATTCAAATAAATTTCATTTCATTCAAAAATTTGTTTTTTTCTGTGTACAGAAAGATAAATCATATGTATAAAACAGCTTTACTGAAGTATTCAAGTTAGAAATGTAATGAAATCCAAGATCCGGAAACCCTCGTGTATCGGGCTTCAGAGTAAATTGCACTGTTTCGGTGGATTTGCTCATCTGTATTTCCCATCGCCTATTTGGAGGTCATTTACCTCCATCGTGTAATGAAAAATGGGAAAACCAAAAAATACGAATGAAAATCGAGTCAATCCGTACCAACCTGAAAAGTCAAATTACGTAAAACGTTTTGCTTTTATTTTATGGGGGTTGATTTGTTCTGTTGTTTGTCTGAGAATTGTGAATATCTATTTTATTCAGAATGGTTGAGGATCATTGAAAATATATTCATTCTTGAAATAGTAATAATAACCTGGTAAAAAGAATCCGTGCTAGAATTCTCCTTGAAATCACAGGTTTTTGTTAACCAGAAATATTAAGTATGACCATTTCACGTGAAAACTTAACATTTCCCGTAAACTTTTCGATTAATCGTAAAAAGAGCAAATATCAAATACTCTAATATATACAGTCTATCTTCTTAAGTTGCCTACATATGGGAAACTTTTTTATTATTAATATTAATAAAAGAAGAGAACGAACTTTCATCAATATTTTAGTTCAACATGCACTTTTAAAAAACGTTGAATCATTAATGGGTGATCGATCATCCTGAATTTACGACGACATCGTTGCTGCGGGCTGTTTGAAAATAAGGAGCAGGGAAAATTACTTAACTCTATGGCAATGCAATATTACCCCTCCGATCGCACTGATTGTGAAAGCCCCTTTGTATTCGATGCTTCTCTTTCATAGGATGATAGGATATTGGATAACTGAATCGAATCGGATATCAACTATGTGAATATTTATAGAAATATCTTGTTATAAGAAAGCAGCATCATCGAAATATGATAATCTACCGATAATTACAAGATGATGAAACGCTCCCCCCCTCTCCTACATATGTGTAAATCCAAATGGTTCAAAACAAACTATTGAATATGAAGCAAATCTAAAACTTAAAAAAAAATCATACGGTTGATTATTTGTTCATCAAATATTCTTGTGATACATAGATTTGCATTAACTTTGCTGAAGCCAATGAAGTATTATGGTAGTAAACTTTATTGTAATCAGCTCTTCGTTTCCTTTGAAACTCCATCCATAATTTTTCACTTTCAGTTGGATTATTCCCAGTTATGTAAAATTTTCCATCATTCAGATATTTTTCAAACAAAGTAGAGGAGTAGAAAGACAAATTTTTCCTTATATATCTACAGCAGGTCTCTGAAATCTATGTATGGAATATGCTTCTTTCAGCAATCTTACCATCCGTCCATATTTTTTTTTTAATTATCGTTCGTTATTTTGAAGCATCACAATCGAATAAACTGATACCGCGTGAAACCACTCGTTCTATGAACTCGTTTATGCTTGTTATTGAATATGTCAATAACAATATTTTGAGTAAGGGCACTATAGTCGATGATATCACGTATATACCCAGAAGAGGGTTTGTATCGCTAATAAAGGAAAATAACAGAATGACCTCAAAACCATCATCCTTCTCAGATATCATATATTTGTAAGAGGGGTAATAAACAAAAACTATGAGTAAATGTTCCTCCCAATCATAAAATTATCAATTAGGTATTTATCATCATCCACTCATATTATATATATTATGTGCTAGGGGTTTTATCGCTCAAATTTTTTTTAAAATTTTCGAGAAAGCATTTTGCCTGGAAATTTTACTGAGTGCGATTTGCGGTCTTATTATCTGATTAAACCACGAAAGTGAAGCTTGGCTGGTTTAATCTTTGATAATAAGGCTGCAAATTGCACTCAAAAATCTTACGATAAAATGGAAAAATAAAAAAAGTTTAGTTTTAAAAATAAATTTTGAAACCGCCGGAGCTCGACCTGTCGACCTGTGGCTACCCAGTCGTACGCCTTAGCTGTTTGGCCACTGGCCGTTTGATAACGGTGTAATGTGCTTCATCCACTAGTCCACGAGAACCAATGTCGATGTTATGAAAATTACGGATTTCAATTAATCATTGCCTTCCTTGAAAATCTGAGATTTTTAACATGCTGAAAAAGTTATATTTAAATGTAAATATCAAATCACTGTAAAAGTGAGTTGAAAATCTCTAATTTAATCAATTTTGCTTTTCCTGTTGACATATAATTCTGACAGTACCGTAGTGTCGCTTCATCGAAAAACAATATCGAATCTACTAATGGTTTTAACAGTATAAAACAGCGATAAGACGTTTTATCACTATAAAACTGACCTGATTGGTTCTCTAGTTTGAAATTTTGGCCATTTGATTGCTTCAAAAATAATGAGGGAATCTCGCATATAGTACCGGAAAACGAGTTTTCTACACTATTGCATAAACTCACTTCTGCAATGTTTTTGAATAAGTTGGCGAAACAACACAAATCACCACAGTTGAAATAACAAAAATGTTGGATAACTTCAGGTTAGGTTAACTCGATTGAAACTCAAAGGAAGGAAAAACATATATACCGTTTTGTTATTTCATGAATATCCCGAAATGCCCTGTGAAATAATTGATAACCGGAGAATGAAATTTATTACCTTGATTAAGCTAAGAGTTCAATACATAATCAAATTACATATACGGTCATTTAACCATTAAGTGGTACCGACCGATCGATTCTATCTCATTCTATAAAGGATTCGAGAAACTGCGTTCACAGGTAAAACTACTAAATGCGAGGTTAGTAGAAGGGCTATGTCGGTCCGAGGCCACCTCTCCGCTCATATGGTCCCGCACCACCACAAAATGGCGGTTTCATGAGAGGGGTGGGGGGTGGTGGTTGTATGTGGGTAGGGAAAAAGGTGGGAGGATGAGTGGTCTGTGATTGGTCGGAATGGTGGCAGCCATGTTGTGTATGGGAGTGTGTGATTGAGAGTGGGGGGTGGAGAGAGCTGTGATAGGTCGTGGGCGTGGTGATAGCCGCTGGCCGCTATCCAATAGCCGAGCAGCATATTGAAATGGGGGTGTCAACCAATATCCGTCAACGGCATTGGTTGGGAGGAAGTGTCACGTGATCAGTGAATGGCGGCGGCCATTTTGGAAAGTGGGAGGAGCCAGCGATGATGCGGCTATGACTCAACCGACAAGTCTTTGCAGGAATATTATCTACGTCAGCACTTCTTATCAGTTGTTTATTTAAGCGACCGGATATCGGCGGCATCCTTTGTTTACATTAACTGAGATAAGATATCGGCGGCATCCTTTGTAGAAAGAGTTTGTTTACATTAACAAGATAAGGAGTATGCAGCTGCACGTCGAACCGTGGGATAACTTCATTCATATGATTACTATTCGTATTTGTATCTAAGCGGACTAAGGCACTGTCGGCGACATGGAAGCAGGACGTGTGTGTGGGATATTCAAGGTCAAATGATTTGCATCATCCAGTTCTGAGAATTTTGTCGAGTTGACAGTTTTCAAATTGCGCAGTAGGAAATTGATGTGGGTGACCGATCCCCACCGTCAGCTTCATTCTTCATCTGTCCTCTGAACTGTGAACATCGTTCTATTCAGTGCTCTCTTTCTTGCTCTCTGAGTTTGTGTGTGTGCATCTACCAAACATCTAAAAACGTAAGTTTTTATTTTATTGTTTTCCTTTTTTTCAAAACCTTTTTTCTTGTATGTCGAAAGGGTACTTTGAGTTTTTTTTACTTCATATATCGAGGGTGGGGGTTTTTTCTATTTGTTTACGGGGAGGGATTGTTTTTTTCTGCAAAATATTTTAAGGGATTGTTTATTTATTATAGATGAATCTTGCAGAAATAAACGCTGTTGCGAGCAGTAGCTACAGGGAAACCGTAGCTCTATCAACATTGCCGCTAAACAAGCCATGCTAATCGAGAAATTGAGAGCAGTCAAAACGAAGTACGGGGACACAATAGTAGCCGATTTGGAAACCAAATCAGTCTTCCTAAAGGAAGGTATTCGAGGTGTTACAACCGAAAATCGACGAGTTCAAACCTCGAGAATATTCAATCATCATAAACCATCACAACGAAGATACCAGTCTTTGAATTCATCAAAAACTAGACCATTCATCATCAGCATCAGCAAAAACTAAGGTCCCATCCACCACGACGACAACGACAACTGGAACGGCTGTATTCGATTCCATTAAAGGTGAGAGAGAGAGAAACTATATCTGTATTTTGTGAAAAAGCATTCATTCTTCTCGTTTTTTTAAATAACCATGAATTCTGAACAAATTGCCGCTCTCAGCGATGAGATGATTATTAAATACAGGGAGGCTCAAAAACTTCTCAAACAAAAATCCAGTCCAATGGAACGTGAAACATGGCTAAAACATTTAACTATAGTATTCGGCATTGTACAAAGGGTAACAAAATTTCTGCCAAAGTTCCATCGGAATATTGAGGAAATGGAAACAAATTTGGGCCATTTAAAAACATGTCGTAATTTCATTAAACATTTAGGGTGGAGGGTCAGGGGTTGGCTGTCAGAAAAATCTAAAAAGCAAGTCATTTGGGAAGATTTAAAGTCGACGTTCCGGGGACGAGTTCGTACAGGGGTAATCATAAATTTGACACATAAAGATACCATTCAATTTTTCAAAGACGCCTTCAGCCTTTTCAAACGTAGAATCAATAACATGTTGAAAACATTCCCCATGCTGAAGGTTAATACTTGTTTTTGGGGAATTCGTCAAAATGAGCTTGGATGAGGAACAAATCGATTTAAAATATCTCAATACTAAAAACGAAGTGATTGATAGGGGAACAGATTTACAGGGGTGGTTCCAGGAATTTGTTGTAGATAAATTGGGTAATAAATTGGAGGAATTTTGTGGGAAAGAAAGCGGGTGGGCATTACAAAAAATCGTAAATTTGGAAGTAAATATCAATCAATCAGGTTTGGGCAAAGGGGGTTCATCTTTCATCGAACTTCCACAAGCCATTGCTAGAAAACAGGCTTGTATTAACGTGCGAAATACCGACGACAACAATTGTTTCGGATGGGCGGTCGTGTCCGCTTTGTATCCTGTACCACACGGACATCATCCAGATAGGCAATCAAAATACCCTCATTGGTCGACCGTTCTGAATATGGAGGGGTTGGAATTTCCCATAACTCTCGGCCAAATTTCAAAATTCGAAAAACTTAACAGCATTTCGGTGAACGTATATATTTTGGAATTGGTTAAATCATCAGCGAAAAACGATGACGACGACACATACATTTTTCACAACTGTACCAACGAGACTTACAAAAGAAAAATTGGCTCGACATGTCAACCTACTCATGATTCAAAATAAATACTCTGTAAAATTAAATGATTACGAAGCACCACCGGAAATTGACGATGACGACGAACAGACAGACATTAAATTCCACTACTGCTGGATTAAAGACCTGTCCCGATTGGTTAGCTCACAAATAAGTAAGAATGACCATAAAAAATTCATTTGCGATAGATGTTTAAATTATTTTTGGAGTCAGGAGAAATTAGACAATCATACTGTTGATTGTGAAAGAGCTAATCACTACAAAATTTCCTTCCCAAAATATGACCATGTCGAGTTCAAGGACTTTGTACACAAAGAAATGGTTCCATTGTGATATATGCTGATTTTGAATCGATTTTGGAACCGTTCACTGATGATGAAACCAAGCCCAAAACGGAAATACCAAAACATATTCCTATAGCGCAGGCCTTATTTCAAAATGCAATTATGATGACACTTTGTCATATTACGATAGCCATCGAGGTTTGGATTCGATGGAATGGTTCATAGAACAATTGAAAGCCATAGCCAATTCGTTGAGGGAAAAATTTTAAAAATCGTCCCCATGTCTGTCAATCCCATAAGAACGGCAACGGATTCAACTTGTCATATTTGCAGAAACCTTTCCAAAAGATCAAATGGTGTAGCCGACCATAATCATTTCACAGGTGCATTTAGGGGATGGGCACATCAAAACCCATGCAACCTCAACTATAAAAATCCTTTGTGCTCCCCATTGTTTTCCACAATCTTAGCGGCTACGACGTCATTTCATTATTCGAGATATTGCGAAAGAGGCAGGGTGAGTCTTCTTCCGATAAACAAAGAGAAATATATATCTTTCACAATACGACGAACAGACAGACATTAAATTCCGTTTCATTGATTCTTTTCGATTCATGGGCGAAAAGCCTGGATGAGTTAGTGCGCACGCTCAGAGTGGAAGATCTCTGTAATACAAAGCGCGAATTTCGAAATTTGAACGATGAACAATTTTCACTAATCACGCGCAAGGGGTATTCCCTACGACTTTGTGGATTCCATGGAAGCTCGGTAAAACGTTGCCAGATATCGATAAATTCCACAATCAACTGAACGATTGCGATATCTCCGAGCATGAATACCAACATGCCCAGAAGGTGTGGCAATCGTTCGTTTTGGCAACACTGGGCGACTACTCTGACTTATACATGAAAACCGATATTTTATTGCTATGTGACGTCTTTGAAAATTTCCGACAATTGGGTCACGATACCTGGCTATTCGTGGTCATGCATGTTAAAGTACACAAAGTGCAAGCTGGAGATTATTAAAGATGTCGACATGCTTTTGTTTGTGGAAAAAGGGATTCGGGGCGGTATAAGTCCCGTGTTGAACCGATTCTCTCCCAAACGAATAATAAATATATGGGGAGAGGTATGATCCTCAACAACCCTCAAATATTTATTATACTTGGATGTAAACAACCTCTATGGATGGGCTATGAAGTATTTACCCTCTGGAGGGTTCAAATGGGTCGAAAATTTCGATAATTTGAACGTTCTGGAGGTGTCGGATACTTCTGATACAGGCTATATCCTCGAAGTCGATTTGGAATACCCTGAAGCATACACGATGAAATATAAAGATTTTCCACTTTGTGCAGAACATCGAACTCCTCCAGGTTCAAAATTACCAAAATTATTGACCACCCTGTACAACAAAGAAAACTATGTCGTACATTATCGAATACTGAAAAAAACTTTGGAAACGGCCTTCCTCTCAAAAAGTTCACAGAGTGTTGCAGTTCAAACAATCGGCATGGCTGCAACCCTACATTGAATTAAATACAAAATTACGCGCCCAAGCTACAACCACTTTCGGAAAAAAACAACTATAAATTGGCTATAAACAGTATTTTCGGAAAGACCATGGAAAACATTAGAAGCACAGAGTGGTGAAAATGGTCAATAAATGGGAGGGTAGGTATGGGCGAAAATTTGATAAGTAACCCGAAATTACAACCGAACCATTTTTCGATGACAACTTGTGGTATCAAATGAAAGAAGCTGAACTCTATTCAATAAACCCCTCTATATCGGTATGGCTATTCTAGATATATCCAAAATTTGTGTTTACGATTTCCACTATAAATTCATGTTGAAAAAATTCGAGACCAATCAGTGTAAGTTGATGTACACGGATACGGATTCTCTCATATACGAAATTGAATGCGATGATGTGTATAGAGATTTAATCGGGGAAAACGGAAAAATTCAATACGAAGCGACTACCCATGCGAAAAACTCGTACGGTATTCCCAGGTAAACAAGAAAATTCAGGTTTGATGAAAGATGGAGCGAACGGATGTATAATGACGATTTCGTCGGACTCAGTTAAAATTATACACCTATAAAATTCGGTTGGAAAATGTTTTAAAAAATCCAAAGGAGTCCGATATAATGTTGTGGAAAATAAAATTTCCTTTGAAGACTATGTCGATTGTCTTAGAGATCATTGGGAAAAATCGACTAGTCAACGATGCATCCGTTCATATGCCCATAATGTTTTTAGTGTTGAACAAAACAAAAATCGCTCTAGTCCATTCGACGATAAAAAGAACACTCATCCCCGATCGAACGATACACTTGCTTGGGGCCATTATAGCATAATGAATGAATAGCCAACCTCCACCCCAACCAACTTGTATTTAATAATCTTTCTCCAAAATTTCCATTTATTGTGTTAGCGTGATAACCGAAAAATGAATTTTTTTTTTCTCCATCACTCTCTCCTACACTAGCCATTGTATATATCGAATCAGCCAATATATTATTATATCCATACAAATAACCTATTGTTTATACTCCAAAATAAATGTATCCAAAAAAAAGTGTATAAAGACTTTGATTTTATTTATTATACAGAACCTAGAATAAAATGATTAGCTCTGTGTCATCACTTCATTCAATGGTTTCCTGAATAAGAGACCAGTCAGACAAGTTCAGACAAGTTTAAACTATTCAAACCTGTCTGAACAAGTCGAAGAAACGATGACGTCATTCAGTCTCACGCTCGAACATCAGCGTTCTTTGTGGTGACATAACCTCACTTTTTAGAGAAACCATAATCTCAAAATTTCACATGAGGTGGGGATTCTAACCTTACTTTTTCAAACATAACCCCACTTTCCAGAGGAACCATAACCTCGAATTTCAATTGAGGTGGGAATTCTAACCCTACTTTTCCAAACATAACCTCAAAGGTTTGTGGGATGAGACAAAATACACAAGTTGATTTTCACATTCTATATATTGAATCATCTCTCTCTCTCTAAGATACAAACACTTTCAAATAGTATTGAATTGGGCCTCTGCACACAGCACAATTGTCCAATTTCATTGAGCATACCGAACAACAGACCAAGTGTTTGTACGGCATGAAAACCACGTTCATATCCTTTTCCAAACATACTTTGCATGACATTGATGGGGAGGATGGTGATGTATCTTCGTGGACGCGAGCTGTTGGTAGGTGCGTTCGTTGTTACCTCGTCTCTGGGTAAAAAGACAATCTACGGCTCATACGTCTCCTCAGGTGGCAGCTTCTTCTCTGAAAACTCACAGTGGACTCCAACTGAAGTGATCAAGTTGAGCATCATCTTCCAACTGCCATCTGAATCCTTCAATTCGACATTTCAGACAAAAACAATGTCCTCTCTGAGTATAAAATGAATCCAGCTCTGGCCAATCTTTCTTTTGGGATATGGGTGATCCAATTTTTGAAATGTCGCTAATCTGTTTTCCCTACACATCCATATCGAACAAGAGTCAAACTTCGAATGATGGAACAGTTTCAAACCCTAACTGTCAGCTGTCACAGTCTGTGACATGTAACGTTTTTTAAGTGTTGCCATCTGGATGACATTTGACAGTTCTGACACTTAGGATGACATTTGACAGTTCTCACACCTATGACACTTTTTGAATTCTATGTGACGGTGCTGCCATCTATGAAAATGTGACAGACCAAGTCGTGACGTCACAGCCACTTTGATTATTGAATGAAAAACGACTGTTGTCACTTTGATTATTTTTTCTCAAGTATTTTCTTTTTTTTCAACTTTTTTTATCAACTTTATTTTTTTTTTAGTTTTTTTCTCAAGTATTTTTCTCAACTTTATTCTTTTCAATTTTATTTTTTCATTTGGGAACTCAACCCCACCTGAAAGAGAAAAGGGAAAAGGGTAGTTGGACAGAAACACTGAAATACACGCATACATTTTAAAGACATAAATCATTCACAACTTTCATTCTATAATAGAAAGGAATTCTTTCAATGCATTAGACATCATATTTTCTGTTGAAAGTTCACATAGTTTTGGAAAAGTTCCAATTTCCCGAACTACTTGCGGTTGATTGATGAAAAATGTATTTTAACCTCAATCATTTTTATAATGAACACAAAAGTATATATTCTCCAACATGGTCACTTGATCGGACCCAAGCTTCCTGGACTCGTATCATTTACCGCCTTTGGAGAAAAATTCACCCATGTTTTTCAACTTGAACATATTTGCAATCTTCCCAAACTGATTGCGTAACTTTGCAATAGTCTCCACCCTGGTATTCCACATCATCGTTTAGATCGGAGGGATATAAAAGGGGCCCAAAGAATCATCCTGAGGGTTTCTAATGGGTTTGGTGAAAACCCCACCCTTTGGGCTGCGATATTTTCGGGAAATGGTTCAACGGTCTTAGAAATATAGCTACAAAAAGGTTCTTGCAGGTGACAATCAATTTCGCTCATAGCCAGTCATGGGAAAGGGGTTTTAATGGAAGTGATCCTCAATTTTGCTGCCTTTCAAACCGTCACACATGTCATCTATCTCTGGGGTAACCCGGTATAGCGGTGATACGGGGGTGGCGAACGTTATGGTTGATAAATCGCTCGAACAAAACCACGGGCTTGACTCATGGGGAAGATGATGAGATGATGACTGACGCCGTCTCGTTGCCGTGAAATGAATAAATAAGGTTTCCCCACCCACCACCCACGCCAGACATGTCATAGCTTGAGTCGACGACGCCGATGCTAAACTATTGCATCATCCCTATCCAGCTGTTGTGGTGTTATCGAAACCGAACCATTTAAGTGGCATCTTTTCCCCTTTTTCAATACTTTTTTCCCCGGATAACGGTTCGCGGTTTTAACCCTTGTTCGAAAAAACCCTTAATGGGTTAAAATCCATATATCTTCGAGCATATACTATTTGGATAACCTATTTGAACCGGGGCTATTTTGAATAATTCCGTTGTCCAATTGGGGGGTATAACCTTTTTGAAAATATGCCTTGGTCTTGGAAATGCGAACAATGTCCCCACTTTGAATTTTCGGGTTCAACGCATTTTTCCTAACGATTTTCAAAAAATTCATTAGAATAAAGCCGTTCTGTTTGGGTTTACTTCTCGTTTTGAATTCAATTTTAGTATGTTTGGTGTCATTGTAATTTTTCGTGATTTCGGCCGTACTACCTTTGATTACCTTCAAATGTTTTTACAATTGAGACTTTAACGTTCTGATTACACGCTCAATATGCCCTTTCATCACCGTAAACGTATTGTAGTGATTGATTTCACGTTTTTCAATAAACTTTGAAATTCAGTTAAAAATTCCTTTCCTTGATCGGTTTGGTTTTCGGACACCGTTTCGTATGATTCAATAGATCATTGAAAGTTTTGGATTTCCTCCCCGTTTTGGATTTAAGCGGACGAGTCCACAAAAATTTGGAAAAACAGTCGATGACGACCATAATTTTTAAAACCCCCATTATCTGAAGAAAACATTCTATTTCGGCCAAGTCCATTTTCCATAAAATCGCCCAAACCTTTAATTACCGGTCGTCGAAGATAATTTTTCCTAGCCGGTTTATGGGTTCTAACAACTTGACTTTCGACATTTTTCAACGGAATGTTCGAATGTCTTTTGTTTTTCCTTTCTTTATTTCAAACAGATGCTTGGACAATTCCGTAATTTTACCCCCCAAAAGATTCATCGATCCGATTCGATTTTTTCATATCGGCAGCCATTTTCTTTATTATCCGATGTTGCCGTGTTTTGGGCCAATACGCGAGTCGAGATTTCTTTATAGTGTTTACGAAGTGTTCTCTTTGTTTGAAGAATGACATCATTCATGGATTTTAGAATTTCAGCCGATGTGGCAACGTCGCGTTGCAGTTGAGATTTTAAATTTTGGCCAGGGGTTTGTCCACGTATTTTTGGTAGCCCATCATATCAAACGTAGGATTTTTTTAAATTCATATTTCAACTTATCCATGTCGATATCGCCTTCAGGGGTGTGCGGAAAGGGGAGGGGTACGAGACAACATCGGTGGTTCCCCTTACGCCCCCCACCACAACCAGAACGATGACCGAATTTGTCGACACTCAGTGATGCGAATGAGTCTAATGCGCATGTCATTACTCTATATAACCGGCTTCACGGGTTCATTGATTATGGCGACGATTTCGTTTCGATGTGAATAATCATTTCCAGCTATCTGATTGCCTCCAAAAGTCTCAAACGGTCCACCAATTCGTTGGGATCGTCCCAATAGATATAATCCGTTGGGTTGTCATTTGCATTCCAATTTATCGGTGTTTATACCCTGACCGACGCGTTCTCTCCTCATTAAATATTCTATAACGTGTTTATATTTCCAGCGTTGAGTGCCTTCCAAACGACCGTTCGCACTTCTATGACATCCAGTCAACTCAATATGTCTTGGTAGTCGTTCAAGTCATCTTCGCTATAGTTCGGGGCGGTGTAAAATATCAGTTGATATGGTCCAGAGTTGATTCAAATTTTGAAGTCCCGTTTCGATGTATCCTTCTTCAAAGCGGATCGACTTGGATTCCAAAACCAACCGGGAGAGCTGACGTCTATTACACAGGTCCATATACCTTATCTATACGTTTGTCATTTTTCAATGTTGAGGCGATGTATTCACGTGACATGATGGGATATCGATTAAGATGTTCGTTCATTACAGCTGGGAAAAAATTCCGTGGCAACTAGCTGTCATCGTCAGAATATTCATCGTCACTGCTTCTCTGCTTTGAGAATTCTTCTTCTTCTTCATCTTCTCCTTCTGACTCATGTTCATGTTTAACTTCAGGTTGCTCCTCCTTCTTGACTTTGAAAATGGATTTATTTGGGGTTTTCGACGACTTGGCAATTTGTTGTAGCGGTTGAGATATCGGTTTGAAAAGGTTAGTCAGTGTATCGTCTCGTTCGTTTTTTCGAAGTTTCAGAGCTATGTATTTTTTCCGCAAGTCTCTTCGAAGTTCTGCCACTTTTCGGTCGCGCATGGCTCAAAACAACCTTCTCGTCCGACATCTCGATGTTGAATGACGTGAAGCGTCACGCAACTATACTTTATGTACATGTCAAAGTTTTTTGCGGTACCTGCCATTGTTCAAGTCAAAGTCCTTGACTATGACGAGAGCATCGTATTGGCTTTGAGACCAACATTCCGAACACAGCTTTTGAATTATTGAAAGTCATGTCGGAAACGTGCTCATCGAAAACGTGTCGCAAGTTGATTTCGTCCTGTTTGAAGAGCGCAATCATATTGCAATTGTCACGTATCAGCTGTTTGGGTACTTTCGAGTAAGTCTGACAGAGATAGATGGATCGATGTGTTTGTGTCTGCATATGAAATATTCGCGAATTTTCTGTTGTCCATCAACCACATCGTCAAGATGAAAATAGAGTGAGATCGGGCATCTTCCATAGAAATGATTTCATCGTTGTCTCTGTATGGGAAATAGTCAATTTCATCCATACCGCTCAAGCACTTCTTCAGTAATTGATCTTGGGCTGATCAGGGATTTTGAATAGACGTATACATTTGCGAGATTTGGGGCCGTTTTTATGCATCAGTAACGACAGCATAAGGTTCGTTTTCCTGATCCGCTAGGACCACAGATAACAGCTCGAAAGGAATTTGGGAATAGGCTGCCATGTTTAGCTTCCTCTCCATCACCACCGCCCCTCTATGGCCACATCGTAAAACGTCAAAGTTCTCGATGGGAAGCGTGTGCTCTTGCTGAACGATCTCCATGTTTTGATCGCAATCTACAGGGTGGTCGTTATTTTAATCTCTTGGTTGAGTTATCCTTTTCCTCCCCCCTTCTTTGGTCTCCATTTTTACTTTGGGAAACAATTTGGACATTATGTTCTTAGATTTCCAGAACTATTACCATTGGTTCTTCCATCGGATCTTATGTGTGCATTTGTGAGGCACCAGAATGGTCTTATAGTTAAATATATCCTGTTCGGTGAAATTTGTGGGTTTGCTTTTGGTTAGGGGTTCTTTCACCCATCGATCAGTTCATAAGGTATCTCGACCCAGTTTTAAGGGGTATTACCTTCAGTTTTTTGGTTCTCTTCCAATGAAATACTTTAATCCGCCTCAGACGGACGCCATAACAGTTGGGATCAGTCTTGCATAGCCATGTTTACACTTCAACGTCTCAACTGCAACTGACACTCGCTGCCACATCAATCATGTTTATAGAAAAATCTCCCTATCTCGGTCCACCTCGGGACACATGGGGACACATGGGGACACACAGGATGCGGGACACATGGGGACACACGGGACAATGGGGACATGGGGACACATGGGGACACACGGGGACACATGGGGACACACGGGGACACATGGGGACACACGGGACACATGGGGACACACGGGACACATGGGGACACACGGGACACATGGGGACACACGGGACACATGGGGACACACGGGACACATGGGGACACACGGGGACATGGGGACACACGGGACACATGGGGACACACGGGACACATGGGGACACATGGGGCACATGGGGACACATGGGACACATGGGGACACCTGTAGGGTAACCACTCGCATACATCTCTATATAACTAGTGATGTCATCGCTGTGACGTCAGTCTTCATGTTGGTGTACGAGGGTGAAGGTGTGCTCAACAGTCTGATAAACAAGCTCCCGTTCGAAGCTCATCTCCTGGGCGGCTATCAGTATTGTGGACGTTTCATATACCTATAGTATTTTGGTGCCATCGAATACAATTTTTTTATTTCGGGGCTCTCGAATGCATTTAATTATTATTATTATTATTATTATTACAGCTGGAACAAGGCTACAAGAACGGTTAGCACGAGGCGATCCCGGTATAAATCCATTGGACGTTGCTTGCAAACATCACGACATTGCTTATTCGCAGAGCAAATTGCTTGAAGATAGACACAAGGCGGATAAAGTGCTCGAAGATAGAGCTTGGGAACAAGTCAAAGCCAAAGATTCGGGTTTTGGAGAACGTGCGAACGCTCTCCTCGTCACCGACATGAAAGCTAAGAGAAATCCTAGACTTGGGAACAGTCAAAGCAAAGATTCTTGAAACGCGCATCGCGTAAGGCCTCATTCAAACGACATGTTATCGAAAAATTGCCAAGTCCCTAAACCGTTCCCACATTGAAACGGGCTGCATCTAATGCTCGAAAGCGGCTCAGTGGCCATCAAGAAATTGGGTGGAAAACGACGAGTCAAAGTACCCCGCATAATACCTTTCGAAGCAAAGTCAGGTGGTGTCCTACCTCTGATACCGATATTCGCCGGTCTTAGGGGCTTTGGGGCACTGGGTGGTGGAGCATCAGCCATTGCCAAAACGGTCGTGGATGCTAAGAATGCCCAGAAGAAAATGGAAGAGGATAAACGTCATCACAAGGCCATGTAATCCATAGGCAAGGTGGTTGTACGTGAGGAAGAATGTCACAGGGTGGCTATGGACTCTTCTTGAAAAAATAAAAAAACTTCCAATAAAGCTACCCGATAGAGCGCTGTACGACATCGATATCGTGCGATATGCCAAACAATTGAAAATCCCGCACTTTCGAGGTGTGTTCATGCGCGACACCCTGCCATCTAGCGGTCCTCGAAAGAACGAATGTGCCGTCGTCAACATGGACCTGTCACGAAACAGTGGTACTCATTGGGTAGCTTATAGAAAAACCAACGATGAAGTAGAGTATTTCGATTCGTTTGGGAATTTGAAACCGATGCTGGAATTGGTCAGATATTTGAATGGCGGTAGTAGCAGCAAAGTCAGGATTTTCTACAACAACCGTCAATATCAGACTTATGATGAAATAAATTGTGGTCATCTGTGTTTGAAATTTTTAATGTCTGAATAAATAATGTATGATTGAAAGTGTGTGTATTTAAATGCTATCACAGCAGCGGTGATGTCATTCGTCATCATGTCGCTGTTGCTGAGAGTTAACAGTCACAATCACGTGTTCTCCTTTTGTCCTCGCACCCCTATCGAATTGAATGCGAAAAAAGATTATGAGTTGTCGCTTCGATCTTTTCACTCGTACAATACCATACCGAACATTGAAAAGGGTCGGAAATTCCGCTTTACATTAGATCTAACGTGTTGCGTACCATTGAATTTCCGCAAGGGTGTTATGAAATTGCCGATATTGAGGCGTTCATACAGAAAGAGATGGCGCTACCTGCGGAAGACCTGAAGCCGCCTTCTCTCAAAACCAACAATAATACGTTGAAGTGTGAGATTTTCAGTAAATACTTTGCCATTTCATTCGTGGAGACGGATAGCATAGGCGTTACATTGGGATTTTCTCGAGGGTGCCTCAACCCAACAGAAATGCATTATTCCGATCTACCTGTAAACATTATAAAGGTGTCGACATTACGATTCGAGTGCAGTGTTACTTCGGGGCCTTCGATGGTGACATCTCGCGCACACGATCTATGAATTTCCCATAGCTTCCGATCCGGTTACGCGATAGACGAAAAACCTTCGAATTTACTCTATCTACCTGTAATACCGCAACGTGAAATCCACAACATTACGGTGTTGGTGGTCGATCGAGACGGTAGGCCTGTGGATTTTCAAGGGAAAAAAATACTTTGGTTTTGGAACTCAGAGTCGCGAGAACCAAATGGGATTAATAATAGACAGTGGCAGCAGCAGCAGAGGCAGCGGTAGTAATAAAGGGGTGCGAGGACGTCACAACGTCATTATTGCAGAAACCCTTCAAGCGAGCGGGTCGTGCTGCAGCAGTTAACCTCTTCGAATAAATCCTTTCTCCGTTCCATCGATTTAATATTGATTCATCAGAATGAACCAAAAGAAGAGACAACGATGATGCTTCCATCTCAGCACCCATGTTCGATTTGTATCGGTCTCGAAATTTGACGAGTCCATTCGTAAAGCCGAATATAGAACTTATATCGTTCGTGAAGGCATTCAATTGCAACGATATCGTGGAATTTTGCATCAATCAGGTGGACTCGTTTTTTGCCATGAGTTCATCTCTGCTACTGATTGAAGGTAGACTTGAATTAAATAATGGGGGAGGTAACGTTACATTGGCCCCTAATGTGGGTGCTTTCCTTTTCGATTCTTGCACTTATAGCGAGGTGCTCGGGAAATTGAATCGGTTCGAGATCCGGGAATTGTAGTACCATTAGAGGTCTATTATCTTACGAACCTACGGATTCTCAGCATGTGGCTATAGGCGGTTGGAATTACCCCAATTTGCCTTTTGAATGAAGATGACAATTCTTTCCAGCCTTCTCGTCCGCTCCGTCATATTCTCAATGTGTTCACGATTATCCGCTGATTACGTGGACGTCAAACTCTACGATTTGTCAGAGCTCGAAATGATAATGATTGTGTCATTATATGGGGCAGGTAATAATGCGGTGGGAACGACTACGGCTCGAATTGTGATTGATAGTATTGAATTGAAAGTCAAACACATTTTTCCTAATGCGGAAATAAATGAAAAATTGATGAGGTCTATACAGACAGACAGACCGATAGTGAAACCGTTCCGAAAATGGGAATTGAACGAATTGCCTTCGATAACGCAAAATGCTCAACGTGAAATATGGTTGGTTAAGACGAGTACCAGTGTTGAAAGGCCACGCTATGTTATCGTGTGTTTCCAAACTAATGTACGAGATAACGTTTCCGTCGATCCTACCACCTTCCAAGATGTCAACATTCAAAATATACGTTTGTCTTTGAACGGTGAATATTGGCCCAACGAACGTCTACACTTGAATTTCGCTAATAATCACTATACCGAAGCGCATTTCAACTATACGGAATTTCTCGGCAGCTATACGAATTCCATGAAAAAGTCTGCTCTTTTGGATTACCTCGGTTTCAAATATCGCGCCTTATTCGTCATTGATTGTTCAAAACAGGAAGAAACTATGAAATCCGGTACGGTTGACGTACGATTGGATATCGAATCGAGCGCGGGATTCCCCGATCGGACTCGTGTCTATTGCATCATCATTCACGATTGTATGATGGAATATCATCCCCTCTCCGAAACGATGAGAAGCTTGACATAGATCGCTACGGCGCGGCGGTGGCGTTCATTCATCATCCAGCCATCATGCGTATCGCATTCGTTGACATTCAAGCCTTCCAAGTCAATGGCATCTTCTATCCAAAGGAGGTGTCCATAATCGTCGGCAGTCAGCGACACAACTTTTGTTCAAGACACCTGTGCCGTATACCAACCTGGATGCCCAAGACCGCCGCACCGTAAGTATTTGGAAAAATCGATGCATGGCATTCCATACGACACCGGCTACATAGCTTATGAAGACATGGATGACATCCTACTGAGACACCTATTCTACCAGGCTGATCGGATTTATGTGAGAGGGAACCAAAAATACGATTTCCTCAAGGAAAAATTGTTGGAAATGGGATTGTCGTACCAAGTGGATATCTACGATGTGGCCTTCTATGATTCAAGCCATTGGTCGACAGACAAGTTCGAGCCTACCCTGGACCACTGCCCCTACCACAACACCGGGAAGTTCATGTGTGCCCAGAGGAACACCCAGTATCTTCACCATTGGCTGTGTACATATATTTTACCAAATTAAGTTTTCATTTAGAATTGTTTTTTTTTAGGAAATAAATATGTATGTGTGTATTTCAGTGTTTCTGTCCAACTCTCCTTTCCCCCTTTTTCTCTTTCAGGTGGGGTTAAGTTCCCAAATGAAAAAATTAAATTGAAAAAATAAAGTTGAAAAAATAAAGTTGAGAAAAAAATCATTGAGAAAAAAAAGAAATACTTGAGAAAAAAAAAAAAAAAATTAAAATATTGAGAAAAAAGTTGAAAATACTTGAGAAAAAAAAGTTGAGAAAAAAGTTGAGAAAAAAAAACCAAGTTTGAAATGAAAAACAAAGAGGGGAAACCGCCAGAGGTATCTCTCTCTCTCACACCCACACACGGTATACGTGGCTCACGTCACGTACACCGTTTTGAAATAAAACAGGTTAGACTCTCTATTCATTTATTTTGATATTCGACGATTCCAAGCTTCTTTTTACAGTTTTGAATAGGAATTTCGCCAAAGCAAAAAACATTATGGTTATAACAACTCATGGGAGTACAAAAATCTTATATATTTCATGTTCCAAGGGTGGTAGTATTGGTGGTGGTGGCGGCGTTGGTGACGTCATCGCTACTGCTGCCGTTGGAAGCCTTCTCCATGGCATCACTGTACTTGTAGAATCATTCATTTCAAACTTGAGCTGATATTTCTCGATTATGGTGTTGTTGTTATCATCCTCGAGGTGGGGTGGCAGGTCTGTGGTGAAGAATAACCTTCGAAGTCCTGCTGTTCGATTCATTGGAATCCAAGACTGATTGCCATCTTTGAAAGAAACCGCTACTCCTCGTACATCATCATCATACAGTTTGTCTACGTATAAGATGGTGTTCAGAATCAAAGTCACTAGTATCATTTGAATCATATTTTGATGATGATGGTTGTGTCGTGCAGAGATTCAACTTTTTCAATTTTCTTGTGACGTTTCGTTTCTCTTCATAAAACTGTAACTCTCCGTTCAGAGCTCTGACTTTTCGATGAAACTGTTCCAATTTCCGTGTATACTCCTCTGTCATCGACAACATAACCTCAACTGACGTCATTTCAACAAAAAACTCCAATATATACTTGTTTCGTTCTTCTCCTCCTCCTCTAAACACTCTTTCGATCCACCCTTTATTTGGTGACGTTTTAAAAGTTATCCGTCCTGCTTCCATGTCGCCGACAGTGCCTTAGTCCGCTTAGATACAAATACGAATAGTAATCATATGAATGAAGTTATCCCACGGTTCGAGCGTGCAGCTGCATACTCTCTTATCTTGTTAATGTAAACAAACTCTTTCACAAAGGATGCCGCGATATCTTATCTCAGTTAATGTAAACAAGGATGCCGCCGATATCCGGTCGCTTAAATAAACAACTGATAAGAAGTGCTGACGTAGATAATATTCCTGCAAAGACTTGTCGGTTGAGTCATAGCCGCATCATCGCTGGCTCCTCCCACTTTCCAAAGGCCGCCGCCATTCACTGATCACGTGACACTTCCTCCCAACCAATGCCGTTGACGGATATTGGTTGACACCCCCATTTCAATATGCTGCTCGGCTATTGGATAGCGGCCAGCGGCTATCACCACGCCCACGATTTATCACAGCTCTCTCCACCCCCCACTCTCAATCACACACTCCCATACACAACATGGCTGCCACCATTCCGACCAATCACAGACCACTCATCCTCCCACCTTTTTCCCTACCCACATACAACCACCACCCCTCTCATGAAACCGCCATTTTGTGGTGGTGCGGGACCATGTGGCGGGAGTAACCGATGAGCTTTATGCTTTATTCAAGTTTAATAATTAATGCCAACCCAAATTCACTGAGTAGGCAAATGATACATTCCTACCATTGGTCTGGTATAGGTGCCTTTGTGTATAGTATATAATAACATTGTGAATAGTACTAACCTTTCCTGGATGAACATCAGCGATAACAGCTAATGGCCAAAGAAGCGGTGGGTAATTGTCATTTTTCAAAATAACCATTTTACCAACCTTTATATTAGGACATCGTGTTTTCCATGAATCTTGGACCATCATCCTATGTACCAATGGATTCCAACATGTCTATTTATTTACTAATATGTGTCAAATTATCTTCTGGCAAACTTTTCAATGGAGTAAGACTCAAAAAATGGGTCGGAGTCAATGCTTCTCTGTGGACTGCTGTTTGACAAACAAATGTGTTACCCTATCGGAAAAAATAATGGTACATAGACCTCTTCGAGCCAAAAACCATTTGAAGGGCTGTTTTTTAATCTTTATTTAACGTCGTCCTATTTATGCAACCAGGGCTCAACACCAACCTCGGTGAGCCCACTCCCCCCAACCGGAAATTTTGCCGAATCCTCTGTTGTTTGAGAGAGATCTTTAACGAGCTCAACATCTATGAATTCGGGACCGCCATCCCAACGTCCCTTCCGACGGACGGCATATCTATCGTCATATCTCGTGCTCATTGATATGACGCCTGCAGCTACGATTATGCTAGTACATTATAGTTGTTGGGGCATTTTAACGCTCACTTTTCTTGTCAGGTGGTCGATAAGACTCTCGTCAACCTATCCAGCCATCTGTGCCCCTTTGAAGGAGTGTAAAACATTATACGTAGATAGTGAGCTGCATTTACACTCATGCATACGAACAAGCACACGTACCACTTATAAAACTTCATGCCTCTTGGCCTACCAAAAGTCGATCCAAAAAGTTTCCATTGCACTATTCTCACCAAAAAAGGTTCCGCCCTATTCAAATCATTTGCTGTGATGAATTCCTTCACTGCAAGTATTCTCACAAAACTCTGGACCCTTACCGCATACATTCTCTTAATTAATTGAATAAGATACTAAAAATGCGAAATATTATTACATTGCAAAACTGAGAAATTAAGGATCATCCAGTTGAATGTGGAGAGGAATAAATAGTTTCACAGATAATTATAAAACAGAAACTTAAACAACAAATGAAGTATTTAAAAAAAAATTACATGAAATAATGGATAAACAGGAAATCTAAAGAAGTTCAATAATTGTTTCTCTAAAATAGGTGTGAAATTGGTAACAAATGTAATATATTGGCAAAAGCCTACGGTGAATCATGAGCTTTTGCTGTTTCTAGGACGTATGAGGAGTGGTCTTAGATTTATTCAAGTATTTCCTGGAAGAAAAACAAAAACCCGAATTGAACGGAATAATAAGGCTATCTGTGGTGTACCCCAAGTGACAGTATTTGGGCCCATTCTTTCCATAATCTATCTGAATAAATTGGTTACTAGTGAATCACCGGGAACAATAATTTCCTTCGCTAATGATACTGTGACTTTGCATTTGGGGCAATCATGAGATATTATGGAAGAAATGTCATAAAATGATCTTCAAAATATAACAAAATGGTTCAACTTCAATTTATTGACGTTCAACGTAAATAAAACTGAAACGATAAAAATATCATATGGATATTACCTAACAATTCATGACGTTCATGTAACCTTGATTACAAATAATCTCGGATTTCATTTGAAATATTTTTTGTGAACGGAAGTAGAAAACTGGATAATAAGTTACTGTATAAATTTTATCAAAGTCAAATTCCACCCTTAGGTAAACTGAGAACATTATAATACTACGCTCTTATTGATTGGTTCGGGAAGCGTTGGGAAAACCATTTTCGAACTATCAGAAGTGATCCAAAAAAGGTACTGAAAATCATGTCTTTTAGGCTGACTCTATTTTCTTCCTGTGCACTATTCACGGAGTTGAAGACATTTCGGACAAATATATGTTAAAGCGATATTAGTTTTCAAATAAAAAGATAACATATTTACCAAAGAAGGTTCATCAGTGCACCATACAAGATATTGCATAATAAATAAAACTGTCGGTAAAAGGACATTCACCCAGGCTTTTCAGCCAATTACTGGAAATGTTAAATTCGGTAACACTTAATCAAGAAGATAACCATGATATGGATATCAGTATGAAATCAAATGATACAATGCGGATCCATTGAACTTATATTCATTGAAATATTTGGTAAAGTTGAGGCTACGGAGAATAAATGAACGTAGATATATAGATATGTAGAACGGATGGCCCTATGTAGCCTCCATTTCCACCGTCAGCTTTTCTGTCTATTGTATTCCCTTTAATTACATAAACTGCGCTAGCTTCATCTTTTAACTATTCCCGGAATCCCTAACAGTGGCTTTATTACGAAGCTTCTACCTCTGTGTTTTATAGGCGCTGTCGTTCGTGACAACCCTATCCTTGATAGCCCTTCACATTTGCACTGGTTATTGAAGGAAGTATGTATGCAAAAGCAACCAAAGTAAGTATGCAAAAGCAACCAAATATAAAAAATCGAATAATGAATCATTAACTACTTCTCAGAAAATTATTTTAAATATCTAGTAGAGGATATAATTTTCATTTCGCACAATGTCCCCAGCAAAAAAAAACACCAGAATGAACAAAGCAACTGTAATTATATCGTGTTTCATTCAAATGAGTGTTCAGACCAATTAACGTTTGTTAACTGAAGCGGCTCACCAAAGGTTCCGATCCTCTCGGATTTTATCGATCACAAATATGGTATCAAAATTACATCATGTAATCAATTATTATCGAATTATTATCGTATCGATAATTGGGGAACTAGCCGATTTCTCCTATGCAACCTTCACCACGGCCAAACTGGGAATATGGAATTCATCATCACCAAATTTAATTGATACGTTAGCGTAGGATATTGGGAAACATCAGTGAATAATGGTTATTATAACCCGCCGGAGAGACAGAAGTGCATTTCGTTCATAATTTACTTCATGATTCAGCGTCCTATCGGACAGTTAGGCGGACGAGTATGTTCGGTGTTTCTCACACGTTCAGTTTTTTATTTTATTTGTCCTTGTATAGGATTCTTTCGAAATACTCTTCAATGCGGCCGAGATATTTTTTAAATATTTTGTAAGTGAAGAAGGGAAACTGACTTTTTCTAGCAAGTGCCACTTTGCAGTGACAATTGTCATATTAATGTAACAATTTGCACTTCGATGAAGGAAACACATCATTATGGACTTGGTAGCCTATTTGACAATGTTTTTGGTATAACCTTTTTCGAAATTTTATTTAGTTTCACCTGTTCCGATGTCTGTCTGTGGGTTTGTAATCAAATCTTACAAGTTAAATTTGACCCACTTCCCGTTCTTCAATCGAGCTGAAATTTGGCAGGTTGTTCATAGTTGTTTTGGGGTCGAAAATCATGATTTTTTGTCAAATCCACGAATTCAAGATGGTGGCTCCAAGATGACGACGAATGTTGTGATTATTACTCGATTCCTTTCAAAATTAGTGTGTGGGGGATTTTGGGGTCGGACATCATGATGTTTTTGTCAAAATTCATGAATTCAAGATGGCGACGTGTGTTGTTATTATGGCCCGATTCCATTCATAATTGGTATGCGGGTTTTGCTGAGGTCAAAAATTATCAATTTCTGTCAGAATTCAATAAGCTGACGGATTTCATGAGTGACTGAAAAGAACTGAATTTTGCCACACGTTTTTCTACAGATCCGAGCATATTTTTATATTTTTTGAATATAGAGATTCCATGTGAGCCTGTAGTCAAAACTTAACTTCCGTGGAGAATGGAATATCTTCTCTATTGAGCATTGATGATTTGAGGCCTCTCAATACTTTATTGGTGAAGATGATGGCAGTGGTTTTTTTGGGAACTTACTCTAAGTTTTCACCACCTACACCAACTGCTTACTTTATTTGGAAGGTGGGGGGAATCCTCCTATGGATACCTCGCAATAGTGTGGGAGTCCTTGAGTCAGATTTACCCACTAAAACCTCCACCCCATAGGCTCGTCTAGCCGTGGCCTCCGATGACACTTGAACCTTTTGGCTCATTGTATCTTACCTGTACCTTACTTTATATAACCTTTTCATGCGTTCTGTTATGATGCCTGCAAATCGTCCTTGCTAGGTTATCTGCATATCTGCATAAGTCTCCTTCGGATAGTTTTCTGAGGCGGTGGTCCAGAGGGTTGCTCAGAGTAATAGCGATAAGACACCTCTCTGAGGACACACCCTTCCCGCTCTTGCCTCTTATATAGCAAGTGGTCATTCTCGTCCTTCTTTCTAGTCCAGATTTAATACACAAAGAGTGAGTGATGTCCCATTTTTTTCAGCAAAATGGAATGGGTTACAAGCAGATCTAGAGGGAAGTGGAATGTTACAATTACAAGGGGCAAAAATAACCTACCATTATGTAGTAGAAAAGTAATGACTTCAATAACATAACATTTTTGTGTCCGCATCTAGTGCGGGTCCACTAATGTTAGGGACCGTAGTTAGCCCTTACAAATATTTTATCTATTACATACCGATCTAGCAGAGTATTCATGAGTGAGGACGCTGGGCTGATAGGTCTGTAGAATTTGGGTATTTGATCTGATATTTTGCCCACTTTGCGTAGAAAGACTACTCTCATCTAGCCATTCAGGAGGTGTGTATCCCCAAGCCAAACAATATCTGATAACTTTGCATAGATGTGGCATCAGCAACAAGTCCATTCTGAAGAAACAATTATCACTTTAGTCGACAGTTGTAACTTTGAAGTGACAATTTGTTTCTTCGAGACGGGCGAGGAGACAACAGTTGTCACTTTGAAATGACGATTGCCACTTCGTGTCGACAATTGACACTACGAAGCGGTCATTCAGAATATTTTTAGGAGAATAAAAATGATGGTTCTTATGCGCTTTCATTTGATGTAGCTACTTGATAAGTCATCGCTCCATTTGGATGTGTTGAAAGAATTATCAGATAATAAGGTAACCTATCTACTCACAGCATATTGGGAGATTTCACTGACTCCATCATTTCTCTATAATTTTTCGTACTTTTTCCGCAAAACGCTAACTTTAGAAACTGAAAAGAGTGCGCGAAAAACCATTTCAAAGGACTTGTACATAAAGTAGTTATGGCAACACTTCAGCAGACTGAACAAACGATCGATTACATTTTGACAGAGCTTCACAAAACAACTTGGATGGCAATTTGAAATATACATCATAATCCAATATCAATTCCGACTTACCAGCGATTCTAGGGGAGTGTTGATATCGTCCTCAAACTATGCATTTATATGCTGTAAAACCCTTTTTTTTATTATAATCACTTGTACTTGTATACTCCATTGGTTGCATCGAATATAAGTTATAAGACGTTTCCCATTTAACAAATAATAACTCAATCTCCACTAAATTTTATTTACCTATTTGACACGTATAAATTCAACAATTTTAAGTTTTATTATTTTTAATAGTACTTTTTCGCAATTTTTTGCATGTTCCGTTCGCTATTAATATTATTTGTTAAAGACATACGTGTTAAATTATTCAGTTTATGATATACTTCTAAATGTATTTCCCATATATATATATATATATATATATATATATATATATATATATGTTTCAGGAACAGCAACAAGATACTGTACACTCTACAGAAATTTGTTGTATTGTACCTATAGAGTACAGATGCATCGAGTACAATAATACTTCCAACACTAAAATCAGTTTCTGTAGAATTGAATTTCCTTAATAGTGGTATGGGGATAAACAAAAGCTATTTTTTTATTGGCAATTGGCATGACGTAGTCTGCAACAACTGGCAATTCTGCTCTAGCAAAACTAGATGCGGTCTAGCATGTGGCTGTAGCAATATGGTCTTTATTGTTCTTCTATGTGTATTGTTTGCAGTGTGAAGACCGCAGCAATTTTTCCCAGATAGGCGAGAATGAAGACTCTCAAGTCACAAACTCCAATGAAAATTGAAACTAATTAGTTTCCTGTTTTGAATTATTTTAAATATTATGTGAAATGAAATTGATAGTTTCGCGATGTTCTGTATTTATACGTGAAAATGTTTATTGGTATTGTTTGTATTATTGAAAATTCAATGATTATACATTCATTATATACACATGTTTTCATATCTGTATTCTCTGACTCTGGTAATTCTTTAGATTTGCTTCTCTTCTAAAAGACTTCATCGATGAAGACTTCCACATTTCTCCAAATATTTAGAGGATTACAATTCTCATAGAAAATTCGAACACTAATTATCTTGGAAAAAACATCATTATTCACAATTTTAGTAAAATTTTGTTTTCCATAACTCTATACATAAGAGCATACAAGAACATTAATATAAAATATAGCGAGAAATATACAAGAAATATACAGAAATCTGTATACCTAATTGGGAAAAAACATATTTTGACAATGGATTCGTATTCAGCGATCCCAAAATTGAAATTTTGCAAAAAAAAATTTGAGTTGGGAATCAAAAATGATATGCTCCATCACTTATGTTTCTGATCTTTAATAATTGAATATAACGAAAGTTTCAAAGAAGAAGGTTTAATTATTTTCCGCTTTGTTGATTCGACTAATAGAGTGTAAATTTATTTTTATCTACAAAAATAACTGACGCATTTATTTTGATAGGATTCAATTCAAGTAATAATCAATATGCTCTAAAGCTAGTTTTGTTCCATTGAAACCTCTTTCCTTAATATTTTGTCAGTTTTTGAAGTACCAGTTTTCTGTCAAGACTTAGGGAAATTTATTATTTATTGATTATAGTTGGAAACATCCATTCCAACAATATTTCTCTAATATGTGTACTCGCGAAGTCTACGATGTTAATCTACACTGTTCATTAGAGACACCATTCAGTTGAATATCAGTGTTTTATGTTCATTGGATCAACCATTCCCATGTGTAATTGGTAATTTGTACCCATTTATTGCTAGTTGGCAGTTCCACTTGCCAGTTGTTGAGACCTTATCAGTCTGCATCTCTTGGTATTAATTGATGCCGAACATCTGAATAGAGAAGACTGGGTTAGTAGGAAATTAAGTCCAGTATCTTTTGAAGTCAATTCGTATTCTTACCGAACATTTCATTGAGAGTAGCTGTAGCTTAGGGTCTTATTTGTCCTGAAAATAAAAAATGTCTGTTGATGATAAAGAAGTTCAAATTATAGCCGATAACAATATAAATGAAGGGGTCAAGTACGAGTTGTCTCGCACAAAGTGTGTGGACTTCTAGTGAAAAGTGCGCATCATAGTTTAAAATATGGTTTGCGATTTTACTGAAGCCAATGATGATGTTGGATGCTTAATTTTCAGTACTGTCTTTTGTCCAACTGATATTTGTGATTATTCGGTATGATTCCGAGATTCCTTTATCACAGTTAATGGGGAAAATCTTCGCTATACAAAGTTCAAAATACCTTGGAATCATTATCGACCAACACCTGAAATGGGACAAACATTTAGAAAATATAATAAAGGCACGAAATCACTATTGAACAAATTCGAGTACCTCAGCAGATTCCCCGGGATAGATGAGTTAAAATAATATAATTTGCACTGAACGAATCACATCTACCATATTGGATTGGGCAAGGCGACAAATAATTTAATGAAACATCTTGAAATCATACAGAGATTGATAATTAGGGTCATATTTTGAAACCTCGGTGATACCCTTCCAATAACCTCTACAAAGAAACTGATATAGTCGACATCAGACAGCTCTTCTGTCAAAACTATTTTGATAAATGTCTTCCAGAAATATACCTAAATATCAACCAATATGTCATGACTGCAACACAAGGAATATAGAACATCTTTGCATATTCCTATAACGAACAATACCTTACAACAAAGATTTCTCAACTACCTTGGACCGAAAATATTCCATCAATTACCTGATGTTCTGAAACAAAGTAACTCCCAGTATCCATTTAAAAATTATTTGTTTCAACGAACCTGAAAACAACCATATACATAACAATCTGGTGATACATTCAGTTCAAACCCAACCACTCACAGGTCCTTATGGTTTACCTATTGGTAGTTTGAAGGACAAGCGATCTGAACATGTGATACAAACATATGCCCAAGGCCGTATGTTTACATAGTAAAAAATTTACATGTTCATTTTTCAGGCTTGATCAAGCTCACAGAAAAAGACTCAAATCCTCATATAGGACGAACACTTCTGATTTATTTGACGATCCTGTGGGATTTTGTATAGTTTCAATACCTACACCTGAGCCAAGAGCTGCTGATATGTACTGTGGCTTTTGTAATTACCAACATTCAAGTTACATACTCCAACTGTCTGCTTGATTCAATGACTTAATGATTTTGTGGATTTCTTTTTTATTAGGCGCTTTGTAAGTTATAAACAATAAAAACTTTTTAACAAAAAATTAAACCGACGAAATACGGAACTGAAAAGTAAAAAATAAAATAAACCTTCTTAGACTCAGTAACTAAGCTCCTAAACTAATGTAAGTAACTAATTGTGAGTCGGCGCCAAACAAACAAGCAAATGAATTAGGTTAGGCGTAAAATGATGGCAACTCCGGTGAACTTCTGATACTTTTTTTGAAGTAATTTAGTGATGTTCGTTGATTTTTCGTTTGGCGCCGACTCAAAATTAGTTATTTACATTAGTTTAGGAGACTAGAAGGATTTTATTTTTACCCTTCAGTTCGATTTTCGATTTTTTGTTAAAAAGTTTTTATTTTTAAATTTTTTGTGGCTAAAGTCTACTAATTAATACTTACTTGTTTTTTTATTACTTCCAAAATACTTACTTACCCACCTTACTTCAACTATTACCAGTTAAATAATATGATTATCTACTTTTACTATTTGTTGTAATATGAATTATTTTTGTTGTTCTGGTTAGTTTATTTCATTACTTTGTATATCATTCGATCGTCTCATAGAATATCATGATTTTGACGGTTGTGGAACACAAATAATGTCAGTAGCGATCTGTCATTGTCAACTACGTATGTGTGTGCCAATGTTCACAAGTGAAAAATCAATTATCCCCTATTTTTCTACCCGTGAGGGGGATAATTTCATTCGAAATCCAAATATAAGGTATACCCTATCAATTAAAAGAAGAATCATCCAAATCGAAGAATCCAGTACAAAGTTATGCCTGATAGAATCGGTTAACGGACCAGAATTCAGAGGGTGAGTGATCAATCTCATTAATTTTGCTACCCTTTGGGGTAGATTTCATCTTCTTAATTCAAATGGAACCACCTTCGAAGTACACCCTATCCACTGAAATAAGAATTATCGGAATCGGACGCCTCAGTAAAAAGTTATGCGTAATCATACATAAAAAAAATGATGATAAAAAGAATATACGCGTCGACTAGAGAACCTCCTCCTTTTTGGTTTCGTCGGTCAAAAAGGATTATCATTTTTTATTTATTGTATCATTTACATATACTCTATCAATATTTTTGTGACACATATTTCTGTTTTTCCTGAAGAGAATTGAAATATCAATACCGGTTCTTACAAATTAGGTTTCAATATCTTCAGAATGTCTGCAATGGTAATTGTTATATTATTTCAGTATGCCAATGATTACACATTTTTATTTTGCACTCTAGTGATGGCTATTAAAATGAATAATTTCTTTGAATTTTTTTCTAACGATACATTTCTTAAAGGAAACTATTTGATGGTTCCTGTAACACAATTTGTAGGTCCCAAGTTGTACTATACTTGCGAGATATTGGCCTTAGGCAAAAAACATCTGTTAAAAATCTTTTCAGGCTTTCTGAGCGAATATTCAGCTGAATTTAAAGAAGCCCCTTCATCAAACTTATTTTGTAAGAATCGTATTATATCGGCTATGTTTGGATTAAAAACCTGAAATTTATTTTCCTTACGATGATTCCTCCAGGCAGCAAAGGTTGAATTATACTGCTTGCAAGATCCTTCGCTCAAAGATGAAATTAAGGTGGGAATAAACTCCACTGAGAGTGATAATTAATATACGCTTTCCAGTCAGTTTCCCGGCTACCAAGATGAGGAAGCATAAAATCCCAATCATTATATATTTATAGGTCTGTTATACAGAAAGTTGTACACAATTGAATCTGAAACCGATTTTGACAAATTATCTCATCTTTTTTTCTGACACAATATGACACTAATCCCATGGAAGTTCGGGAAACCTACAGTTTGGGATTTCACTTGTGTTGACACGGTTGCAACATCACACTAAGTTGCTACCTCCAAGTGTCCTGGTGCAGTCGTAGTAAATGGGGAGAAAATTATAAGTAGAAAATACCAAAATTTACAACAACTTTAAATTTCTTATCCTGTTGGCGTTGGAACTTTTGGAGTTTTAGTTCCCAATGCTTTGGAATTCATTAAATACAAAGGTTGACGAATAACAAAAGTTACCAATGATAGAAGAGCAA
>JAFIRS010006718.1:0-33126 GCA_018342105.1 Gonioctena quinquepunctata | reverse complement strand
TATATATATATGTATATAATTGTAAATAGTCAGTATGTAAGTTTAGCTCGACATGTAATACAAATATTGAATAATAAATAATATTGGATAGATATTGGATTGGTCGCTGCGGAGCAAGTCATGCTCTGCAAAAATGCTGTTTTGTGTCTGAGGGGTTGCGAGGGTGAATGTTCTGAGGTAATATACAGGGTGTTAGTGAATAAGTGCGACAAACTTCAGGGGGTGATTCTGCATGAAAAAATAATGGCAGTTTGCCATATAACTTTTGTCCGCAAATGCTTCGTTTTCCGAGATACGGGGTGTTGAAGTTTTTCTTAAAAACTGACTATTTATTTATTGCTCTGAAACCAGTCGAGATATGCAAATGAAATTTGGACAGTTTTAAGAGGTAGCTATTGCGCATTTTTTGTCATACAATTAGAAAATGTATGTTCATCATTGCCGCGCATACGGGTAATGTTCTCAATTTTTTTAAATTTCTCGTTCAATTTGTAACAAAAAATCTCTCTTGCCTTTTTTCCGTATGTGGCGCCATTCTTATGCAAAAAAATAAAACATCTTGACTTATTTTTTCATTTTTTTAATACATTATCAAGAACTATCTAATACTAATAAATAAATAGGCGCAAACATACAACAAATGTTCAAAATGACCTTCCTCAGACGTGATACAAGATTCAACTCTTCGCCTCATTCATTGTCGTATTCGCGCAAATATTCCTTGTGTATTTCTTATTGTCTCACAGCCGGCTATAATTCGATTCCTCAGGTCTTCAACATTTTCGACGGGAGTGGAATGAACTAATGACTAAAAAAAAACAAATGCAAAAATCTAGACGATGTAAATCCGGAGATCGAGCAGGCCAATGTTCCGTACCTCCCCTACCTATGCAACGATTTGGATATACTATATCTAAGTGATTACGTACAATAATGATGAAATGGACTGGTGCACCATCATGCATGGACCAGGAGTGTTGGCTCAGCTGTAGAGGAATTTCTTCAAGAAGAACAGGTAATTCTTCCTGTAGGAAATTAAGGTAAGAGTCGCCTGTTAGTCGTTGTGGGAGGAAATATGGACCGATTAAATGATCATCAAGTACCACAAGCCATACATTTACTGAAAACTTATGCTGAAAATGAGCTTCGAAGATTCCATGTGGATTTTCCTCAGCCCAGAGGTGATTGTTATGGAAATTTCGTATACACTGTCGTCCAAAATTAGCCTCATCAATAAACAAAACGCCATTTAAAAAATTAGGAATTTGAGCGATTTGATGGAGAATTCAATGGCAAAAAACTAGGCGCGGAAAAAAGGCTCTAGGTAGTAGAGCTTGCACACGTTGAATATGAAACGGATACAATTGCTGTTCTATAAGAATTTTAAATACAGTGAAATTGCTTACATTCAGTATGTTGGAAATTTTTCGAGTACTTTGTCATGTGACTCCGAAATTAATTCGAGAACTGCTTCTTCTAGTTGCACAGTTCGTACTTTTCGAGGGCGCTCGCAGTCAGCCGTTTAATTCTTAAATGTATCATTTTCGCACGCACAAACGTTGGTGAAGACGAGCAAATATTGTTTAATGGGGTACCCTACGTCCTGGATACAACTCAGCATACAATCGTCGAGCTTGCCGACCATTTCTATTACTTCGACCATAGACAAAATGCATGTCTGACAATTCCGCATTTGAATAATTTTCCATTCTTTTCGATAAAAGAAAAATTAATTACTTATTATCATTAATGTTATACCAAACGAAAGCTTAAAAATGAAGAAACGCATTGACATGTCGTTGAAATATTCATATTTAACAGAATGTTGACAGTAGCTTACTAGCATCGGGACTAGATAATGTATTAAGTATGACAAATACGCGTTAAGATGTTTTATAAAAAGGCAGGTAGATTTTTGTTCCAAATTGAACGAGAAATCCAAAAATTTTTAATTTGAGATATCTCAGTAGTCAATTTTTTTCTTAAAAAAAATTGGATCATTACCCGTATGCGCGCCAATGATGAACATGAAAATTCTTAATTGCATGTCAAAAAAGCGCACTAACTACCTCTTGAAACTCATCAAATTTCATTTGCATATCTCGACCGGTTTCAGAGCAATAAATAAATAGTCAGTTTTTGAGAAAAACTTCAACACCCCGTATCTCGGAAAACGAAGCAAGTTATATAGCAAACTGTCATTATTTTTTCATGCAGAATCACCCCCTGAAGTTTGTCGCACTTATTCACTAACACCCTGTATTTTGGTGACTTGTAAAAGTTCTGTGGTTGATTTGAGTGTTATAGAAAATAAAATGCGTGACCCGGCTCGGGATCGAACCCAGGTCCATGCACTTTGAAACTTCACTTCAAAAATATTTTTCAATCTATTTGTACGTTACATCTCAAAAAGTGTATTTACAATTAATCTCCTTCACAAAAATAATTTCGCTCTCGAAAAACCAGGGTTCTGGGAACGAAATGGGGCTCTAGGGTGGAATGTAAAGGGTATTTTGTACCTTTCATCCATGTTTCCATGAACTAGGGGTACCTAGCTGTGCCTAAACGCCACATACGCCCCTGTGAAAGGGCAGTAGGAGGACGCCTCGTTGTTGACCCTACCCTATGGAAACACACTCAATACTAGATAATTTCACTATTTTCCGTCCCTGTTATGCATTCATACGGATTTTTTTATTTAGAATATTAATTTAAGATAATTGAAGAGTATTGAGAATGTTTTGATTGGCAATGTTTGGCAGATAGGCTGCAAAAAGTGGGTCGGAAAAAACCTGGTTAAGAAAATTATTTCTTAGCCTTCGGCCGCTGTGCAGAAAGTGATACTGTGATATATTCGTGTTCAGGTTTTATATATTTTTGGTCGACCTTAGAATAGTATGATGGGCGAAATAACACTCAACCAAAGATTTTTTTTCTTTTCCATTGTAACACTCCTATGTTCGTTCGTGGAAGACATATGTATTTTGGTATATTAAGCCGCCGTGTTTTCTTGGCTGATTGTGGTAGGCTCTAATGTCGGTGATGCCTTGTGTCAACGGTCTTTCAGAGATAAAATGTCTGTAGAATTCATTCTACAGTTGTTTTATGTATTCCTGGATGGAGACTAATGTCCGAGTCTAATTATTTGTCGCTCTGTGTGATAATACAAGTATCTTGTTTTGCATCCTGTCCAATTTTAGCAGTGTGGTTTTGAGAACGCTGCAAAATACTGGGTAAGCGTGCAAAACATTACGTACGGAGAAAGTCGTGAGTTTCATGCCATTAGTGAATGGCCATCATGATCCCCAAACCCAACAAGAACCCTGTGATCCCGCAAAACCACCGACCCATCAGCCTCACACCCTCGAAGAGCAAAGTGGCAGAGCGAGTCATCCAGAGAAGATTGGAACCACTAACGGAAGAACTCAACGTCCTACCAGACGAGCAGTTCGGCTTCTGACAAGCTCACTCTACGGAAATGCAGGTCCTGAGGATAGTGGACTTTGCCGTAGCAGGCTTCAACCTGGGCAGAGGACACCACACAGGAGCCTTATTCCTAGATGTTTCCAAGGCCTTCGACAGGGTCTGGCACGATGGCTCACAGTGGTCCCAAATCGCTGGCCAAAAATCGAAAAATAAAGTTTATATTTAAGGAATTCTAACTATTGGGCTGAGTAGATGGGTATTTTCCGCGTCCCTTCCAGGGTCGGGAAGTAGCAGGTGTTATATATAGCCGTTGGGATACCATTCTGGCCGGAACGCTCGAGCAGGTAGCATCAGTCGTGCAGTACGGTCTAAAAATTACGTTGTGTTTGAAGTAAAATAACTTGTAGTAGAATTGAGCAATTTGAATTCTTCAAAATGGAATCTCTTCCTGGAAGTAAATACATTTATTATATCATTGGGATTTTTCATATAAACCACACACCAAGCAACAAAAAATTTAAACATCTACTATAAATTCTCGTGCCCGCGGCGAAAAAAAGTTATGTTTACATTGAGTAAAAGTCAATAATTCTACATAATTCAGTGACCAATCCACGTCACGTGATTCTTTATACTCTTGAGTAATACACTACCGAAAATCTGCTGCTCCAATTTGCCCCTTTGGTTACGGTGAATTTTCTTTCTTCGAGAAATCACATTTAATTCCGGATGTATGCACGCTCTAACTTTCGCAAATTTCGATATATCGGGCAAATTTTTTTTATACAAATAGGCTAGGAGATAAGGACTGTTGGTATTGAATTTGAAAAGAATCGCTTGAGGGGTTTGAATTTTTCAAAATTTTGTAATACTCAAAAATCGTTGGTGGTCCGCTATTTTCAGGCCGCCATCTTGTTTTTGTAAAATTTGACTTCAGATTCGTGTTCATCGATTTTGAAAATCTTCAAGTACTGAATTTCGTAGCGATTGATTTGAATTTGGAAGAAATGGTCCGTTATTTTTAGGCTGCCATCTTGTTTTTGTGAAATTTGACTTCTGATTCGTGTTCATCGATCTCAAAAATTCTCAATCACTGAATTTCGTAGCGATTGATCCGAATTCGGAAGAAATGGTCCGCCATTTTTAGGCCGCCATCTTGTTTTTGGGAAATTTGACTTCAGATTCGTGTTCAGCGACTCCAAAACCCTCCGAGTACCAAATTTCGTAGCGATTCAACAATACCTTCTATATTTGGTCAGCCATTTGGGATTTGGAACCACTGTGTGGCTTGATCACCAAAATGGCAGACCTCGGATACCCCACTCCCATAGTGAAGCTGATAGACTCCTTTCTGCGGGGACGACGGTGCCAATGTAAAGTTGGCAGCGACTTTCCAGCAGTGGGGACCCTAGAAGCAGGAGTACCGCAAGGCGCAGTCTCATCTCCACACCTGTTCTCCATCCACACGGCGGACATCCCAAAGCCTGAGAACAACTTTAACAAACTAGCGCTGTATGCGGACGACACAGCACTAGTGGCCAGATCAGTGAACGCAACGCAAGTAACCCGGTACCTGGAGGAATAAGCAGACAAGCTAGAGGACTGGTTCAACCTATGGAAAATCGAGATCAACGCAGACAAGAGCCAAGCCATACTATTCAACAGAAGACGAACAACACCATCAGGACATGTCATCATGAACGATCAATGAATCCCATGGGCAAACGAAGACAAATACCTAAGAGTCACCCTGGAAAAGAGATTGACATTCAGGCACCACGTGGATCAGAGGCTCGGCTAGCGAAAGCAGCCGAAGGAACCTCAACCCCCTCATAGGACGCAGAAGCAGCATGGACCTCCAGTTGAAGCTGCTTCTCATCAGGACCATCCTCCTTCCCATCATCCTGTATGCATCTGCCTCATGGGGTCAATGCGCAGAAACATACAGGACCAAGATCCTGCGATTCTTGAACGTGAGCCTATAAATGGCAGTGAACGCTTCCAGATACGTCCCGAATAGATTCATCTACAGGGACCTGAATGTCAATCCAAACTTCATAGACGACCTTCTACGGAATCACGCCAACGCAACGTTCCAGAAGACGGACACCCACAGGAACCCAGTGATCCAAGACATCCACGCAAACCTAAACCTGGACGATCGCAGGTTTAGAGAAAAGGACAAGACACGCGACTAGTCTACCAGAATGACCGTCCACCACCGAGAGTAGCACTCCGGCGCGTCAGGTGAGTAACCAAAACTCGACACAAAACACGTAAGATCCACACACCCAAAAACATCACACCTTACACTTATGCACCCGTCGGGTACATCACCACCATGCACACACAGTTCAAGTCGGGAAAACACACAAAAATCACGACAACAAGGGGTTTAAAGTACTCAAAGGCTGACTTCATACCACAGGAGGTACGATTTTAATCTTGCAAACGTGCCAATTTGCGAGTTGAGGACCGCTCCAAGGAGGAGCGGGGGAGGAAGGCAAGTGGAAGGTTAATCTCGTCGGGATTCACTATCCATGGGCACTCAACCTTTAGGGGGGTGGGGCATGGTGTGTGCATTAGTGAATAATTTATTTCCACAGCAGCTGCTGCTCGTTGTATAGCAAGGTTAACGCTTGCACTTTGGAAGTGAGCGTTCATCCAAATGGGCTACCAGGCCTTGATGAATTGAGTGTTTGTAGTTATCTGAGCGTCGGGCGGCGCTCTTGAAGAATCTTTGACCGCCCGCCCCCGATTTCAGCCACAGGACTGACTTCTGCATGCAGAGCTACACACTTGTCAACTAGTAAGGAAGGTTTCTATGTGAAAATTTCCCTTGTACCTTATCATTTTTAATTTCCGTAGCCAGCTCTCCGTCCATTATTATGACCCGATTCCATTCAAAATTGGTATGTGGTTTTTTGAGGTCGGATATTATCAGTTTTTGTCATAATTCAATAAAATGACAGATTTCATGAATAAGTAAGAATAATGGAATAAAAGTTATTGAATAAACAAGCTTTTAAAATATGTATTCTTGCGCGTCAACATTTTGAATCTGCTACTCACAGAATAACCTAGGGCAAACAATTAAAGAAATATTAGCAGTGTATTTGTATAAAAGTTTGTCTTATACATTTTTTTAAATGATTTTCATTCAAATAGATAATTTTCTGGGCTTTATTAACAGTGACATATAGGAAAGAGACATTTCTATATGGTAAAGTGCCACTTTAATAAACGATTTTGAATTTAGTAAAATAGCACATTGTTAGTCAAATTGCGAAAAAATATATTATCATTCGAATTCTAGCAGAAGTGATAGTAACTTGATTCTCGATTATAGAAATTATGCACCCAATTGTTACAAAACTGATATCTGAAAACAAAAAAAGGGGTCAATTTCAGTTTTTAAATTTTGCAACAGCTCCAGAACTCATCGAGATGTCAACTGGTTTTCGTTCCTATTGTTGTTGGAAAGGTGGGGAAAAAGGGATAAAGGCATTAAATTGTGTGCATTCGATGGGAAAACAGATTTGAATATGGAAATCACATACAGTTGATATATGTTGGTACAAAAGGATTTTGTTTTTCATTGAAGTTTATGAGCACTAGCAGATTTCTTGCATTGATAAATTTGTACAGTAATGTAAGTAGAATAATGCGTTTTCATGAAAGAATTATTAATTTTCAAATACTACTAACATCATAACTTTTTTTTATTTTATTTTTCCTTCACTATGCCATTACTCTAGTGGCGTTTCTAGGAATTTTGCTTGGGGGAGGGTAATGGCATAAAAAAGTTATATACCACTATTTATAGGTTCATTCAAATTCAAACAAAAATACAAAATGTAATAAAATAAAAAAATATATACATATACTTATAATAAGTACAAAAACAAAGATTTCTTTCGTTGAAATAAAAATAAAAAACAAAATGAAATCCAGTCTCCTGTATTTATTATTTGCAAACCTTCCAATAACATTTGAAACATCTATTTGTACATCTCTATGAACATGAAGTAGAGCTAATCCATTTAACCGCTCCTGTTGATCGTTGATCGCAGCCAAGTTTTAAATCGGTTCAACGAAGAAAAACTTCGTTCAGCGGATGCCACACTAACTGGCAATGTATTTAAAATATGAAGACACTTTTTTATCAAGGGAAAGATTTAAAAAGAAATGAAATTTATAAATTCAAAAAATGATAGTATCAGCTGAACACTTGAAGGAATGTAATTTCGTTGGAAAAAATTTTTAATTGAATTTTGATAATGTTAATTGATTTTTTTGGAACCGCGATTTTATTAAAAATTTAATAATAGTTAACGGAATGACTCCATAATTTTTTGCTTCCTGGAGCATATTTTACATGTGTACTCAATAATATCATGCTATAAAACTGTTTAAAGTTGATTATTTTTTGTTAATTATAAATTTCTGAAGTTAACAAAATAAGAGAAATCGAGTAAAATTGTAATTTTTTTTATTAATATTTCACATTATATCAGTTTCATGTCTGACATTTTAAAATTTAAAAAATAGCAATATGTTTATAACATATTATTTACAAACAAATGGGTAATTTAATATTTTTCAAAAATGTTTTTTTTATTAGGTTCCAAGCGTTTATTTTAAAAAATCTTATTTTTTTAAATTGTTTATAATAGTTTTTTTATTTTTTTATTATTCAAATAATATATAAGGAATGTTTTTCTTTAAAATTAATAATTGGTTATTCTCTACCTAATAAAAAAAATTTTTTTTTAATTAAATTAAAAAATTTGATTGGATTTAATTTTTCTTAATGGAAAAAAAATAAAAAACAGCCATATACAACAAATTGTTAAATTTTATTTTGTTTTTTTTTTTAAATTCTATAATTTTTTTTTAAACAGTTTGTCGTGTATGGTTGCTTTTGTAATTTTTTGTAGCATTCAAAAAATATAATGCCAATCAAAGTTTGTTAATTGTTAACTAAATAAACAATTACATTATTCATAAGAAAATATTCTTATTAGGTAGAGAAGAACCAATTATTAATTTGAAAGTTTTTTTAAATATATTATTCAAGTAATAAAAACTTAAAAAAACTATTATAAACAATAAAAACAAACAATAAGTTTTTTTTTTCAAATATAATAAACTAATGCAAAAACTCAATTTTTGAAAAATATTCAATTTATCCATTTGTTTATAAATATTTCATGTTTATAAAATGCCTTTGTCAGGCATAAAACTGATAATGATGTAAAATATAAAAAAAAACAATATCTATTCGATTTCTCATATTTTGTTAACTTTAGAAATTCATAATTATCGAAATAATCAACTTTTAAACAATTTTATGGAGTCATTCTGTGAACAATTCGGTTTTTAATAAAATCGGCGGTTTAAAAAAAAGACTCAATTAACAATAGCCTCACATCAAAATTCAATGAAAACATGTTTTCCTAACGAAATTACATTCTTTCAAGTATTCAGATGACACTTGAATTCTTTTGATTTCTTAAATTCTCATTTAATAGTATACAATTTTTTTAATGTGCATTGCTCTCTCGAGAAGTGCTGTACTCCTGCATTAACGCCCACGTGGATCCCTATTGTCAACGTGGAATTAAAATTATAAATAATTGAGATAGAGTTCCGGGAGACTTTTTCATGGGAGAATTCCTCCTATTCAAGAACCTGTTTTTTTTATTTTCTCTATCATCAATAGTTCTTGTGCTATTGCCAAAACACTAAGCCCATTTTTTTTTGTAAAAATATAGCAAATTTTTGTCGACGGAAAAAATCGAAAAATACATCTTTTACAGAATGACATCCCGATTCGAATGTGCCATCGCTCATATTTTTAGAAGCCTTTGAACAATTTTTCGCAGGAAAGTCACTTTACGACTAGACTAATCCCAGACAGCACTGGATATTCCATGAATATTCATAGAATATTCTTTTTGGGATATTGGAATATTCTCAAATGTGCCAGGAATGTACATATATTTTTTGGAATATTCCTAGAATGTGCTGGTGGGGAAAATTTTAGATATTCCTTGAATATTCCCTGAGGAATATTCCCGGAATATCCAGAATATTCCCAGAATATTCCATGAATATTCCAGAAAGAATACTCCTGGAATATTCTCTGGTAATATTCCCTAGATATCCTGAAGGGTTTTCAGAACAAAATAATCAATCCCTGAAATTTCAGAAATTAAGAAAGTAATGAAAAATACAACTGTTTCCCCACATGAGTAACCTCAAATATAAAATCTTGAATGCCACTTTTACAATTATGCCTGACAATTCAAGCAATTTTTTGCTTACATTCGCCAAGAAACAAAACTTCATTTCAAAAATTATGTAGTAGTGCAATACGTAATTGTTTTCCTCAGAGTATTTGTGGATTGGAATTGCAGGTTCCACTCAGAAAAAAACCATTTGATTTCCGCAGACTGCGCACCCCTTCCCTACAATGAAATAAAACAACATGAATTTGAACAGGTCTATTTCTATATAGTTATAATAATAATAACACATATTTTATTAACCCGTTTCTTCCATCACTCCAGGGATGTCTCTGAAAAACAAAAATTGCAAGATCGTACTACTGGTATCTGAATCAGAAAAACTTCTATCACTAATAGTTTCAACTTGATTACTGTCCTTTTGCACGAAGTGACGGAGTTTGTGTGAAAAGTGTGTTGTACTTCCTTATACCAAGCACTGCTTCTTTTTCTTTTAGGCATTTTGTAGAAAACGCCTTGAAAATGAAATGATCAGTGATATACAAATGAAATTTTCATGGAATGAAATGAATGGTAACATAAAAGTGTACTTACCACACTGTGGTGATTATTAAGAATATTTGTTAAACAATTCCAAACACAGTAGTTTCACATACAAAAGTAAACCATACCAGTAAAACAAACAAAAGATGTCAAATGTCAATTTAAAATGCATTCAACTCAACAGCTCTGATATCGGGTTAAGCTACGACTACCGGATGAACAACAGACGCTGACGCGCGCGAAATGGTTATGATTGGTCGTGAAAGTGTACCTCGATATTTTCCGACCAATTAAAATTTGGTCAGTACAGTAGTTCTGAACAAAAACTGTTTTTGCAAATCAAATAAATCTATTCGCACTTTTTCTCATACTTTTCCCATATTTTGAACTCGAAAATGATTATTGGTGTTCATTCAATAGAAATAAGGGAGAATATTCCATGAATATACAATACATAATATTCAATTTTGATTATTCTATGAATATTTATACATGATTATTCCATGAATATTCACACAGGAATATTCTATGAATATTCATACAGGAATATTCTCACGAGAATATTCGTGCTATATTCTCTCGAGAATATTCCAGGAATATGCTAGAGGCATGTGAATATTCTAGGAATATTCCATGTATATTCGGAATATACTCTTCTCTTTTCGGATATTTAGAGAATATTCTAGGAATATTCCGTGCTGTCTGGGATGAGAACATGCCTAGCGACAATAGCGGCCACGACGTTTTAGATTTGAGTAGAGATGTGGAGTTTGGTGCCCATTCCATCGATTTAAACATTTTGCTGTTTCTTGGGAGGGTATCCCCCCCCCCTACATCCGCGCTTGCATTACTCGTGTTCCGTGTTTTCCGAGAAAGTATATGCGGCGTCGCCATTCAATTCATTTTTGTAATATCTTCGGTTGGAAATTTTTTTAAGTGGTTGGTATCTTCGAGGCAAGCCCCCCCCCATATAAGAAGACCTTCATGGCGTCCCTGCCAATATCTTTCTTTCGAGCATCGCGGAGCCCGCGTACTTTCTACCACGGACTGACAATGGACACGGTCGCCAAGCAAAGCAGGCCAAGCCCAGAGGACGCAATAACAGTCGAAAAGGTCTAAATGGGCTTTGCGCCTCCGTGCCTGGCCGAGTGCGTCGAGGGTCTCTCACAATTATTTCGCAACAGGCGTGACGAATGACTTCCGACGATTTTAATTGATTTATTGGGTAGCGTGGAAAATGTCGTTCGCACTGTGCCGACGCCGAATGAACTGCTTTTTCTTTTCGGCCACGAATATTTATTGCTCGTCGATAGGTATGCAGTGACTGGGAAAAAACTTATCGATTTCTCAGAAAGCTTTCAAGTTCGTTCATCCTCTCGAAGTAACACGGGAGGCGAATTGCCTTCTTTACAGTGACGCCATCAAAGCCCGCACCATATGGGAATTATATTGATTCAAGTGGATTTTGAATGTACAACCTATGACATTGTTTTTCTACGACTGTCAGTAAATGTCTTTATTATATGTTCAATAACAGTTGAAGACGTGAGTGGATGAAGGTGTTATGTCACAACATTTTTGAGTAAAGTCAAAGTTTTTTTCATGTAATTTTTTCCATTCAGGACTAGCTGAGCAACGGTGTGTCCAAGTGATTAACAAAGTTCATACAATTTCACTCACTAACGATTCATTAATAAATTTGGAAGATGGGTACATACGAGAAAATCTTCATTTATGCAAAAAGAAACAGATTTTTAAGGTTTAACTCCTTCAATTTGTAAATGTAGTACATTGTACTAGTTTTCATTGTACAATTGTTGCCTAGCAACTAGTGCACAATGTTTAAAAAACGCACAGGTATGTTTTCGTCATAATGACAAAGGTGGCGTAACAAACAAAAACAACCGAAACCACACAAACAATACAAACATACATAAAATTAATTTTTTTCGTATTTTCAACCTTCCTAATACTAACTGGGGTAATTTTGTAACCCAATTTGTTTTTTTTTATTAAAAAGTTGGATAATTTTGTTTCCGTTAAGCGCATGTCAATATCCTTTTAGAAATGCTATTTAGACAATATTCTTGATTAAATTCTCGAAGCAGAATTAGTTTTTAGGAAATACTAATTTTTTTAAGGTTTCAGTGACGGGTACAAAAATAACCCAGTTCGTAAAACTTGTAGGTGTGCAAAAACTCTTTTTTCATAGTTTTGAACAGGTATTTTCCTGCAAATTCTGGATATTGGTGTTTCGCGATTAGTCGTAAACAAGCATTTTTATTCTTATTACGTCTTTTGTTGGTGCAACATTGACTTTGTGTGAGGTGTTTTGGCAAAACATTTACAATTATTGGTGTTTGAAATCGTGATTAAACTTGACCGGGTAAGTTGTATGTCTTCTTTGTTTTTTTTGCTATTTTTTTTTTGGTGATTTTAGAAAATGGCAAGTAAGAGACCAAAAAACCCCAGCAAATTGACAGATGAAGAATTACAACAATATCACGAACGAAATCTGGATCTAGATGATGGCTTGCCCTTATTTGAGGATTCATCTGACGAGGAGGATTTGCTGGAGGAAATGGATTTTGAGCCGGATGTGATCGATGCAGCGGCAGTTGAACCTCAAGACGATCATTATGATGTCGCCGATCTTAGTTTGTTGCCTGCGTGTACTAGCAAAGACGGTACGACTTGGTATAAACGACCTATACATTCTACAAAGTCGACTAGTAAAAACATTATAAGACAAGATCTTGGGCTTTCGGAACACAGTAAAAGTTTTGAAACTATGGTAGAGTTATTTTCCCTTTTTCTAACCATTAATATTCTGGAGATTATCGTTGAGAAAACAAATGAGAAAGCTTTTTTGGAATATGAAAAGTGGAATGAAAAACATCTAGAAAATAAGAAAGTAGGGACACCTACAGATTCCGTTGAAATAAAGGCCTATATAGGACTTCTGTTATCCCAGGGAGCCCTAAAAGCTAGAAAAGAGCCAGTAGAAATGTTGTAGATATCAGATAAGTGCTATAGCCGACCAATTTTTCTTGCGACCATGTCAAGTGACAGATTTGTTGCTCTTACAAAATGTATCCGTTTTGATGACATGGCAACGAGAGTTGAACGAAGAGCGGTAGATAAATTAGCACCAATAAGATGCATATTTGATATGTTTGTTGAAAATTTCAAACGTAAGATGTATCCCGGATCTCATATGACCGTCGACGAACAACTTCTTGGTTTTAGAGATCGTGCACCCTTTAGGGTTTACATGAAAAGCAAACCAGACAAGTACGGGATAAAACTTTGGGCTCTCTGTGACGCTGCAAATGCCTATACCCATAACCTTCAGGTGTATTTAGGTAAGCAAAATAATACTGTAGAAAGGAATCGGGGAGAAAGAGTAGTTCTTGACATGGTGGAACATTTGTCTGATGGATATGGAATTACCACGGATAATTTTTTCACTTCTAAATCTTTGGGCGACAAACTCCTTGTCACTTGACACTTTGTGGTACAGTACGCAAAAATAAAACTTTTATTCCAAAAGAACTTCTTCCGTCAAAAACTCGTCCATTTCCTTCAAGTATATTTGTTTTTACCAAAGACCACACATTAGTTCCCCATTCAGCTGACAAAAACAAGGCAGTCATTTTACTGTCGACTGAACACAATACAGGCGAATATCAGTGATGAGGCCCACTCCTATAAACCTGAAATAGTTCTTCACTACAATATGACTGAAGGTGGCGTTGACACCGCCGATAAAATGGTAAAGAAATACACTACCCGAAGAATGACAAACATATGGCCAATGGTTATCTTTGGTCACCTCCTTGATACCGCAGCTCTAAATTCCTTTATTTTATGGAAACTAAAGTATCCCGATTGGAACAAGTCATATCTAGATGCCAGGCGCAAATTTCTCCTATGTCTTGGAAAAGAGCTTGTCAGGGATCAAATACGTAGAAGATTTTGTGATAAGGATAGGCTCCAGCAACCCATCCGCGACCACATGGTCACTGTGGTTTCCGAGTTCCACATATACCACCTTTGGCGGAGAGATCATCTGGCCGCTGTCATTTTTGTCCTCGCCAGAAAGACAGAAGAAATAGAAATAAGTGCGAATCTTGTAAACAATTTGTTTGTTTGGAGCACAGTAAAAAAAAAGGATTTTTTAAACTGTGCAAAAATTCAAAAAACTTCAATTTTTTTTACTTTTAAAAATGTTACTTTATTTTATATTTTTTCAACTGTTTTTCGTTGCAAAATTTGTTAAAATAAATATTTTGTGTACAAATTTGATTATTTGTGTTTAATTTTACATCAAATATAAGATGCTAAAAATTATTATTTTTTAAATCATTAAATTAGCTGGGGTACAAAATGACCCCAGTTAGTACTTTACGGGATGTGAAGTCAGTTAGTATTAGGAAGGTTAATGGGAAAGAGAATAATAAGCAAGAAGGTCGTAATAACTGACAATTTGATCATTTGGAGAGAATCGCATTTTAAGACTTATTCCAATGCCATCCACATTTCTAATAGGAAATTGATTATTCTCGGGATGGGATCCTATTTTATCATTGGTATTTCGCTGTAAAATTTCAAAAAATTAAAAAATAAATGCAGATACGACTTTTTTTAATGAATAATTTAAAAAAGTACAATAAAAAATGTCGTAGGTGAACACAAATTATAGGGGATCAAATGGAACATAAATATTACTGAATATTATATGCATATATAAAAGAACCGAGTAAGATAATGCAATTTCAGTTATTATGGAGGTTATTCATCATCAATATTCTTCTCCTCGTCGCCATTTGCTACTGGACATTTTTTCCAGAACTGTCACCTGTGGATTGGTAGAATTGGTAACAGCTTTTGGTAAAAATGCAGTTTAGCGACAATCCGCAGATTTGAAAAAAAAATATGAATAAACAAGCCTTCTTAACCCAAAAAAAACAAAAAAACCCGGGGGTCAGTTATAAAAAAAGTAATAATTTTTTTTTAAATCCATTAGTTTCGCGACAGTGAAAATCATGATTCCTATTTTTACCCACGAAAAGCATAGTAATCTTTATATTTACAATGTTGACAGCCTTAAAAAATTCTTGGTGGTCATGTATTTTGGAGGAGTTAGGTATTCAATTTTAAAATGTTCCTTCTTGAATTAATGTATGTGTCTGTGGGACTGCATACTATTTTGAATTATTTTGAATTCTCGAATTTCAATTGTTATTTATTTTCCGCCCTGTCAGTTGTGTTTTAAACGTTAAAAAGTTAAAGTAAAAGACATGGTATATTTGTGAGGTTTTTTATTAATTTGGTAGGATAGTGATATCACTTTTTGATCTGTGTTAGTTGGCCGATTTATTTAAAGTAAAAGACATGGTATATTTGTGAGGTTTTATCAAACGCATATTCTGTATCGTTAGAGTCTAATTACTGTCTATTTATTGTCGTGAATATAATGGATTTAAATAATTTTTTTTTTTTTTATGACTGCCCGCCGGGTTTTTTTTGGTCAAGGTTTGTTTACTTACAAAGATTTTTTTTTTCAAATCTGCGGATTGTCGCTGAACTGCATTTTTTCCCAGCTTTTCCAGAAGAGTAAACTTTTTTTCGATATTCCTCTTAGCATTTTTTTTTGGGAGGGACAACACAGATCAGTTTTCATTTGATTAGCTTTCAGAAAGTTCAATGTGATGAAATCATCTGCGGAAGAATTTCGGTATTGTGAGGTCTTTTCACCCCTTCTCCACTTCAAATGTTCTATATCAGACATATACAGGGTGTCCCTGGACTTCCTCTTTCCCTCTCGAAAATGTATAGATGGGGTCAAAATATTACCAGTACTTCATATAACTTTTGTTCCTAAAAGCCTTCGTTACCAAGTTACGGGCCCTCAAAGTTACAAAATGAAAAATGTTTTTACTTGATAACTTTCAAAGTGAATATTCAAAATCATCTAAATTTTGGTGATTGACTAAACAAATGAATTCCTTCGATGAGTTTTCATGCAGGAGTCAGTTGTTTTGCTACAAAGTCAGGAACGGACTACCCCCGTTGGTCCACATTCCGAAACTTTGAAATGACAGATAATTTTTCAATAGTTTTCAACAAAATAAGGTTACGTAGACAATTTTCTGAATAAAAGTACTCGTGTGGAAAGTCGATCGGAGCAACGATTCTTAATAAAATGCAGTTTTACTCGACGACATCAAACCCGATCGTCCACCATTATTTGAAATGAAAAATGTTCACAGTAGAACATTTATAACAGGGATAATACAAAATATGCTAAAATAAAGTCGTAAACAAAAAGTACAGTACCTAGTTGAAAGTTTAATTCACAATGTAGATATTTTTTCAAATGAAATATCAAGTTATGTAGATTCGTGGTGTTTTTGAACTAACAAGCTACTCCACTATGAAATATCGAATTCAGTCCATATTTTGTATGTACGCGTGGAATAAGCACGTTTCGTGTTGTGTTATCTGAATCTCATGAACTCAAATTTGGATGTTGCAAATTCACAGCTTAAATGTTGAGGAGTTTCACTGATAAGTATAATTTCATGGGAGAAAATCTTTAACCCGAAAATAAATCAAGCTGAAAAAACGCACATCGGAAGACATATCTAATTGAAAAGGGAAACATTCTCAATTGAATATTGATAGAAATATTTTTCTGTGAATTGAAAAATCCACAGAAAAATATTTCTATCAATATTCAATTGAGAATGTTTCCCTTTTCAACATGAATACCCCACAAGAGGTTATCTTGACGTTGGAAGATAGTGACTAAAGTTTATCTTTCAGTCGCAGATGATTCCACATCTGATTTTATGAACATCCTGTTTATATTTTCAACAAATCAACATATCTAATAAAAAGCAAACGAACAAACTACAAAAACGGCTGCACATGAATAGGTTTGCGCCGACTAAGAAAATGTATTGAGAGAGACGGGGGTCATATCGAGCAGTTTTTGTAGCGGATTTTGCATTTCTGTTTGCTCTTGAGGCTTGCGATTGATTATTCACACCATGAGTTTTGTAAGGTAAACGTGTTTGAATGATAAAAATTCGTTATGAACATTGTTCCTATCATTTCTATTTTCATTACAAATTAATCTTTTCGAATAATGGTAGACATCTCAGGTTGGATGTCGTCGAACAAAAATGCATTTTTATAAAAAATCGTTGCTCCGATCGATTTTCCACACGAGTACTTTTATTCAGGAAATCGTCCAAGTAACCTTGTTTTGTTAAAACATATTGACAAATCCCAGTCATTTAAAAGTTTTGGGGTGTGGACCATCGGGGGTAGTCCGTTCCTGACTTTGTAGCAAAACAACTGACTCCTGCATGAAAGCTCATCGAAGGAATTCATTTGTTTAGTCAATTAATTAAGAGAAAAAATAAAATAAGAAAAATACCCACGAAATATTGAAACATTTCCAGGAATTTTTAATTTTTTTTATTATTCTAAAATATAAGAAGACACACCAAAAATTAGTTTCTTCGAGTAGATACAGTAATCACTCACAACACAGTTTGCAACATAAAATAAAAATCATAAGGAATCTGAAAACTAGAGCACTCAAAAACCTCAAACCCATCAAAAAAATCTTGAACAAATTAAAACATTTCTATTGAAGAATAATTACCCTCCATCTTTGACTAATACAATCCTTCAAGATAACAAGGCCTCTAACAAAACTAACAACCAAATGATAAAATATAACAAAATACCATATGTAAGAAATCTCTCTCGAACGATAACACTGTTGGAAAAAGAGTATTTTCACATCAAAAAGAAAAAACTCCCACTGATCTACTATCAAATGTCAAACAGGACGTTATTTGAAAAAACAAATATGACAGGGACACAAGAAAACTGAATGTAAATAAATCTACAGCCTTAGTTGAACACACTAGATAAAATGGTCATTCTTTTGATTTTATAAATCCTACCATTCTTGATCAAAAATTCTCTTTGCCTAAAAGACTTATCAGCGAAATGATACAAATTCTTTACCAAGACAGCTTCAATACCAGAAGAGACAGAATAATTAAACACGTCCTATATCAACCTGATGAGTCAGCTACCGAAATGATTTGACCACCACGGTTTTGTTTTTTTATAAAAGGGCCACATAGATTAACAGCCACTGTCGGGATTTTAATTTGTAGCTAATTGTGGAATCTGTTGTGCCGTAAATATTCGTTATTCATGTATGTTCTTTATTTATTGTTGTTTTACTGTATCTACTCGAAAAAACTAATTTTTGCTGAGTCTTCTTATATTTTATAATAAAAAAATATATATTTCAAATCCCTGGAAATGTTTCAATATTTTGTGGGCATTTTTCTCATTATATTTTTTCTCTGAATTTTTTATTTTACAATATTCAACTTTTCTCAAAAAGATTTGTAAAGCAAAACTCATTGTTACAGAGCCCGGATGATGAATTTATTGAAATTCGAAACGATGGCGAGAAGACAATAGTTTTCCTTCAATAACATTGATCCTGATCCCAACCAAACCATTTGAATAACATATGTGTGGATCACCAAACTTACCATAATTAAAAAATAATTCTTTGTTTACTTGTCGTTATGATGTTTTGTTGTTAGAAACGTAAAATTTACATTTAATGTCACATGCACTTGCATTCTGGATTAAAACTGTCTAATTTATTTATATATCTGACACATCTCTATCTGACGGATGTTGTATACGAGGGGCGACTACAATGATATATGATGATTTTAATTTTATTAATTAACGCTTTTTCATTCAAAGCAGCGTGTTGTGTCAGGGTCTACTATCACTATTATAATCGAGTGTAACCCGGAGGCTCTTACTCTTCCAACATAAAAACAAGTGGGCTACAGCCATTCACGAAATTTGAATTTTGATTGGACAAGGACTAGAGAAGAATCTCCAGTCATTGCCATGGTGGTGATTCTCAAAAATAGTCGAGAAATAATTTTTGGTCTGAAAGTTTTGAAAAATATTAATTTCTGAGAGGATGCAGCTTTCACTACCTTGTATGGATTGATAAATAGCCCATCACTCCAGAGAGCGCCTGGGACGTTTAAAACGCGAGGGGTCGTCAATATTGTAATCAGTGGCTTTCCTCACAAGAGGATTCTCGTGGGCTATTGCACTACCAAATACTCTCTGATTGCGTTCTCTAATGATACTTCTGATGGAAGGCAGATTTAAGTCCTCAAGTATCCGTTCGTTCCGCACGTACCACGGAGCGTTCGTTATCATACGCAGAACTTTCATTTGCGCCCGTTCCAGGACGCGAATGCTCGTTCTGCAGTTCTAGGCGGCTGAGGCATACAAAATGACAGGTCTGAAAACCATTTTGTAGATCATAACTTTATTTTTCAGGGAAAGTTTACTTTTCCTGTGTACTAACGGATATAGTGATGCGATTTTCTTATGTATTTTATTTTTTATCAATTTAACGTGTGGCCTCCAGGTGAGTTGGCGATCCAATGTAACTCCGAGGTACTTGACCTGCTCCAACCAATTTATCTCCGTTCCAGAGACAGTCACTCCTCTCTCTGGGTTGTTTCTCTTGCGACCCATCGAAATAGCCTGCGTTTTGTCAGGATTCACCCTTATTTTCCACTCCAGATACCACTGCTGGAGATCGTCTAATGCATTCTGCAGATAGACGACACCCATCAGGTGGTTGGCTGAAGAAGAAAGTAAGGCCGTATCATCAGCGTAAAGGAAAATCTTCACGTGTTCACTCCTGGGTATGTCTGACGTGTAAAGAGCGTGAAGCATAGGAGACAATATTGCCCCCTGAGGAACGCCGGCCTCAATTGCTCTCGAATCCGAGAGACAATGGTCGACCTTGACTTGGAATGTCCTGCCCATGAGCAATGATTTTAGCCACTTCACCAGACCCAGAGGCAAGTGGAAGTCTATCAATTTTGAAAGCAAGCCTTCATGCCATACTCTATCGAACGCTTTACTGATGTCAAGAAGTATAAAATGGGCGCTGTTGTTGGTATTCAATGAATTTATCGTATCTTTCACCAGCCTCAAAACCTGAAGCTCGGTGGAGTGAGCTCGGCGGAAGCCGAACTGCTCATTCGGTAGGACATTTCTGTCATCCACTTCATCATCGAGCTTTTCCAGGACGATTTTCTCAGCCAACTTAGCTGAACTGCAAAGCAGACTGATTGGACGATAATTTTGTGGGAAGGTCGGATTTTGTCCTTCCTTCGGAATCATCACCACGATGGCATGCTTCCACCTTCGAGGAAATCTTTTAAGACGCATCGACTTGTTTATTATGTTCAACAATGACTGCAACTGGTTATCCGGAAAATACTCAATCATTCGATTAGTAATACCGTCATAACCAGGCGCTTTTCTAGGATTCAATCCTCTAATGTGCGCCTTAAGTTCATCCAGCGAAGCCGGACGAATGTCATCCCGATTTGGCTCTCTCAAGGTGCGACGAACCCTATCTTCTAACAGAAGGTCTCGATCCAGATCATCGTCTGGATGCTCGTTCAGCCTAAATTGCCTTTCCATCGAATCTGCAAATGCTCGAGCTTTAGACTCAGAGTCATAGCACATTCCGCCCTCACCGTGAATAGGGGGAAGATCGGCTTTTTTAGTCTTCAAATTTTTACTAAGCTTCCATAATTGATTGTTGTTTTCTAGATTTTGAAGTATATTGCCGAATCTTTCATGCCTAAATTCCGTTATACTTTCTCTTACCTCCCTATTCAACTGATTAGCCCGGATTCTGTCCGCAGGAAACGAACTCCTTTGAAATGCTCTTTTCGCCCTATTTCTTTCACGTTTTAGATTTTTAAGCCTTTGCGGGAATTCATCATCGTATTTGGGAGCTTGTTCTCTGCGGGAGGAATCCATCAAGGCATTTTTAATGGTGAGTTCGTAACGCGCTACGGCCACATCCAACTCAAGTGGAGAATTCATTCTCTCAGGAGCGCAATATGCAGTCTCCAGGAGTGAACTGAACATCTCTCAGTTTACTCTCGTACACAGACGATCTGTCTGGGGCGGTGTATCACCTCCTAGGGTCAAAATAACCGGTTTGTGATCAGAGCTCAACTCGGCGAGAACGTGCATGTCCCAGTTCCAGGGGATATTCCTGGCCAGGGCAATGTCAAGCACATCAGGTCTACCGTTACCGGCACCAAAAAACGTCGGCTCACCTGGAGCCAACACCTGGTATTCATACCTGTCACTGTGTTGCCACAGTCGCCTACCATTCGTGTTGGTAACACGGCTCCACTGCACGTGCTTAGCGTTCAGATCACCTGCAACAATAACGGGTTGATCTGTTTCCATTAAAAGCACATCGAGTGCTTTAGGGAGTATTCTATTGTTCGGAGGGTTATAGGCACTGATTAAACGAATAGGACCCCTCCTCGTGTTGAAAACAATACCTACTGATTCTATACCATGGGTATCATCATTGGAAATGCCGAGCTGCACGTGCGAATGACAGCGTTTCACCAAAATGGCAACACCACCACCCGGACGCCCAATTCGATCATTTCTAAGCATTTTGTAGTTAGGAAATCTAACAGGTTGTCCATTAAGACGAGTCTCTTGTAGAAAAGCAACATCAATGTTGTTCTCTACAAGAAACTCTATAAACTCGAGTCTGTTCTGGAGAAGACCGTTACAATTCCAACTCACCGCTTTGATGAAATTCGGAAGCTGCCTTCCACCCATTAGTTGGGATTAAAACCGATTGAGAATTTTGCAGCAGCTTCTACGAACTGTGCGAACAGCATCCTCATTTGATCCAAAGTGGAAAGAATGTCTTTGGGGCTATTTGTGACTTGAGCTGATTGAGCAGGGGAGGCGCCCTGGGCAGCCGCCGCATATGACACCCCCGCGTGTGCCTTTCCCAAATTTACGGGGAAATGTCTTCTTTCGTACTGATTTGAAGCAGGGTCCACCCTGCGCCTTAACCGAGGACATTTGGGACATCCCCGATAATTTGCAGCGTGACCCCCACTACAATTCGCACACTTGGCCGGTTCATCACGAGACTTTTGGCATTCCCTCGTAATGTGATTCTCACCGCACTTTACACAAGCGGGAACGGCACAGCAGTTCAGCTGACAGTGGCCGAATCTCTGACTACGGTGGCATTGGCCTACAGAGGCCCTGGGTCTCTGTGGCTCAGCTGTCACTTGAACGTTCAAAATATCTGTGACTTGGAAGATATGTTTATGTTCTTTATTCAAGAGAACTAATACCATTGGCAGAGGTGTTTTTGATGAATTCAGTTTGCGCATCCGTACCACTGAGACCGGGGCGAACCCCCTCTCAATCAGCTCGTTATGGATGTCATTACAATCTAAGAATTCGGGGACTCCCCTGAAGACTACTCTCAATTTTGTATCATCAGGTAGACTATAGGTATGAAAAGGAATACCTTGATCTTTAAAAATACTGGATATTTTTCTGTAGTCTTCAGGAGAGTTCGGAAAAATCTTGATTCCGTCAAATACATTCTTTGACAGTTTGTTCAATTTGATATTATTACTTTTGAATAAAGAATTAACAGTGACCCACTTGTTTTTATCTCTGACTGTGATAGGAGGGACGTTTCGTCTTCTGATCTGGAGTCTGCTCTGTGGGTGAAGTATTTGTCGCGTTGGCATCATTCATATTCACGTCGTCGGCACTCTCTGTATAATTTTGAACTTGGCTGGTCCCTCCGCTAGAAGAGGCGCACTCGGATTCGGGTTCAGCCGCTGGACCATTTTCCGCCGGTTGGTGCATGTCACTGTCTGATGTGACATTTGTCAAACTTTGGAATCTATTTGAAGTTGGAACATTTATCGCAGTTTTTCTACTAGAGTCGATATATGCTACTAGTCTAGAGCTTCTACGATAGGGATAAGATGTCGAAGGTTGATTCTGCGTATCTTTGGTAGCCGGCAGGGCGGAAAATTGCTCCTTTCTGAGCCTTTTTGTAGCAGGGACATCACCAGAACCTTCTGACTTTTCATTCGATTTCGCCGAGATTAGTGAACTTATTATTGGTATTTTCAAATAAATCTTCACCTAGGGAAGACAACAATGCCCCTAGCACCTCCAGGAGATCGGCCCTCGGCAGAGAACCGATCCCTGCAAGGACTGATTCCTTGCTCGCCAGATCGCAATTTCCAATTAGATTTTGATTTTTTGTCATCAGGGAGATTTTTCAACGTCGTCTCCAATATATATGGTGCAGGTGGGTTAGTTTTATGTTCCAGGCCGGTACAAGACTGGTTTGGTTCAGGAAAACACAAATTTTTCACACTTTACTGCGCAGCAAACTTTCTATCAAGTATATTACTTCGCTATACAGGGTGAACTAGCAGCGTGTTCAATACGTAAGAAAAGGGAATTTTCTATCTCGAGGAAATTTGATTCACTATACGCTCATGAATCGAGATATTTCCACACAATAGAAAACTATCAGTTTTCTTTACTTATAGAACGATTTATGAAAGAAATGCATTTTGAAGTTGTTTCAAAGTTAGATTACCATGGAAAGCAGTGACAAGAAAACAAGTTTTACACCGCTAGGGGTTATAGAGGCAGCAAAAAAGCTTCATTACATTTGGTGCTTGAAAAATCCAAAGGAAAATTCATAATTCATGGACTGGCGCAAAGAACAGAACACTAGTTCTCTTCATATAATGTTCTGATGGAACATTTAAATCTTTCACTTTATGGATACAATATAGTATGTAAAAACGGTGCTTAATTGATACTAAGCACCATTTATTATTGATATAATGTTAATACTCAAAATCGAGATCATTTCTAAAGCGAGAATCATATAGATACCTACAAAGTAAAAAAATCTGAAGTTTTCACAACGAAGGAGGCCCAGACAAATGAGGCGCAGTTAAGGTCAAAAGTGTCTTGGTAAATATATATGTATATATATATATATATAAATATGTATATATATATGGAACCAGTAAATAGTGGGGTTTTGCAGCAAATAAAAGAGAACTGTTTAAAGGTTGTCCAAGCTTTCGGAAATTTTATTAATTATTTCCATCATCAGGGATATATATATATAGATATATATATATATATATATATAGATATATATATATATATATAGATATATATATATATATAGATATATATATATAGATATATATATATATATATATATATATATATATAAATTTCTGCAATATATTTGTTGATTGTAGCATATGAGGCGCAGTTTAGGTCAAAAGTGTCTTGGCAAATATATATAATTTTGATTCAATATCTTTGTTAATTGCAGAAATATTCATTATTTTGCATCCCGATATATTTATTTTCGACCAAACACCATTTACATTTCAAGCGTTCAAATATATAAAAATGTGAATTCCGATATATTTATAAATTCGATCTATTTTATGTCGCCAAGAGAAGACGCAACCGACACGATTCAGTACACGATCGTGCATATGGCAACATGGCAACTGGGCAAAGTCATTGGTACATTATTTGGCTAATAGATGGCGGCCGAATGGCGAATCATAACAAAGAGAGTAAACGTTATCTGAGTAGGAGAGTCTATTTCCTATGAGACAATGGTGACACTAATAGAAAGAGATGAAAGATCATTTGTGAGACATAGTGACGTATATGGACATGTCATGGCCACCCAAAGAGAGTAAACGATATCTGACCACTCTGTATGTTACGCGGGCCACCTGTACTCATGTCCATGTACGTCACTATGACACAATAATGCTACAAGATTCTAATTGGCTAGAGCTTATTGGTACCTCCTATTCAGATAACGTTTACTCTCTTTAATGGCCACCATGCTCTCTGAAAAGTGGTGGACTAGCGCACTTCGCACTCTGGTATCTGAGAGTTACGGGTTACAGTTTTGTTTCGTTGGTTTGAGTTTTGGCTATATTTTCATTTCATGCTTTATTTCAACTCATATCATTCGAATAGGTATAACATATTCACGTTGACATATCTGGTCTTGAATGTATATTGGATTACTCGTATGTTATGTGGGCCATCTGTACTCATGTCCATGTACGTCACTATGACGCATTAATGTTATGAGATTCTGATTGGCTACACCTTATTGATACCTCCTATTCAGATAACGTTCACTCTCTTTGGAATCATAAAGCACTCGCCAGAATGTATTCTCAGAATGTTTAATTACATATTCTTTGATTAATCAGTGGATAATTTGAAGTCAAATACCTTTAAACTGAAAAAATTAGAAGTCGGGTAAGTACTTTCGATGACACCAAGTGCCATAATTATAACTAACCTAACCTTACTTTTGAGAATGATATTTGTTTACTTTGGGGAGAACATTTGACCACAGGAATTGGAACATTTCACTGTAAAATAGATTATTAAAAGAGGAAAGACTCACCAAAAATTTGTTTTTCCGAGTTGGATGTAAATCAAAATAATACATAAACAGACATTCTAGATACAAACGAAAAACACTTTCACGGGACCACAGATTTAATTAACATCAAGTGCGAGACAAACGAATACTGAGACAAAATTTAAAAAATATCAGTGAACCACCTAGTTAGTTCTTTCATTGATGGAGAAAAGCAATTGTGGTAAAAAACGACAACAAATCATTCAAGAATCTGACTCATCAATTTGAAATAGGACGTGTTCAATCCTTCTATGTCTCTCCTGGTATTGACGGTGTCTTGGTGGACAATTTCGATCATTTCGCTTAGAAGTCTTTTTGACAGGAAAGGTTTTTTATCAAGAATGATGGGGTTTTCGAAATCAAAAGAATGACCATTTTCTCTAGTATGTTTTACTAGAGCAGTGGGATTCTGGGTATTAAGTTTTTTTGTGTCTCTATCGTATTTAGATATGCGTTTTTTCAAATATCGGCCTGTTTGACCAACGTACCATTTTGTACAATTATAACAGTTGATTTTATAAACGACGTTTGATTGTAGATTGGTAGGGGTTTTCATTTTTTCGCGCGGATAAAACTTTTTGCCAACAGTGTTGTCATTTGAAAATGCATCTTGAAATTTTCTTCGTTCAACGTTTTTCAAGTTTTTCAGAATATTTTTCACATACGGTATTTTTTTTAAATTTGGTTCTTTGAGGTTTGTTATCCTGATAATATTAGTGATGGAGGGTAATTGTTTTTTAATAGAAATTGTTTGATTTTTCAAGTTTTTTTTATGATATTCTGGGTTTGAAATTTTGAGCGCTCCTGTTTTCAAATTCTCAATGATGTTTACTTTATGTTAAAAATTATTATCTGAAAATTAGTTGAGAAACCTCTCTGAAAAAGTTGGTTTGTGATACCAATCTACTTTCGACACGTTGTTAGGAGTTTTATTGACATTGGTGTCTAGAAAAGCTAAGCATTATTATTTTCCTCTATAGTGAACTTCAATCGTGAGAGGAAACCTGGAAAAAGTCCAGAATTTCAGATTTATTGTTTTAGGAATTGCTGGAAAATGTCGTCAACATATCTTTTGAGAAGGGGGCAGAGAAAGATAGTGTGTCTAAGCATTGTTGTTGTAGTTCTGACATAATGAGATCAGCACAGATAGGTGACATGCAATTAAGCATTCCTCAACCATCTGTTGGTAAAAAATTCCATCATAATGGAGTAACTGGAATCTATACAGAATTCAAAAACTTTAATGAAAGTATCTAGGCACAACGTGGTGAATTCAGAAATTTATTCCAATTTTTTGATAATTTGTAAGGTCAAATCATCTGAAGAAATAAGTATGTAATTTTCAGGAATTGTTTTGGCATTAATTAAATTGAAAAATTCGAAAGAGTCATTAACATGATATTCGTCTTTTTCAAATCCATGTTTTAATATTTCACTAAGCCATTTAGACAGGTTATAGATAGGAGAACCTATAAAACTGACAGTTGGTCTCAAAGGTGTATTTTCTTTGTGTATTTTGGGTAAAAAATACTTTTAGGAAACACACCATTTTCAGTTGTGAAGTATTTTGCACATTTTTATCATGTAATTGTTTTCTAAAGTTCTTTACTATTTTGTTATTCTTGTTTTGTATTTTAGTGGTAGGATCCTTAGTTAACATTTTATAGGTATTATTATCAACATTCCATTAGCCTTTTCAATAAATCTTTTTTTGTCCACAATAACAGTAGTGTTCAATCAACTCAGGGTTTTGTTTGAGAAAGGTCTGAGTAGAATTTTTTACCAACAGATATATGGTTTAGGAATGGGTAATTGCATGTCACCTTTCTGTGCTGATCTCATTATATATAATAATAATAATAATAAATGGACTTTATTTTACTTGGCGGAGTTTAGCTCATAGCTATTCTTCCACTCAACCAAGTGTGATTCAAATTACAATGTCATGTACATTTATAATAACAATGATAATAAAAACTAATAATCATAGTAATGATATGAATAATAATAATATATGATCTGTGATAAAAAATAAAAATAGAATAAAAAACAATAAGTAGAGAAAAAGACAGAAAAAAAAAGTAAGAGGAGATAATCTGGTAACATAAATTGCCAAAATGGGACTATCACTGTTCATCCCGGAGATATTGTTTAAGTTTACGTCGGAAATTTGTGAAGCATAAGCTTTTCATGTTTTGACTGATGGAGTTATACAGGACAACGGAGTGGTAAGAGAAAGATCGTTCAAAGAAAACAGTTCTGTGATGGGGAATTGACAAATTAGTGATATATCGAAGGTCTCTGCTGTGTACTTCTTGTCTGCATTGGAGTTTGTCAAGGAGGTAGAAAGGTGTTTTTGTCCTGAAAATTGTATGTAAAATGTGGAATATGAAGTTCTCTTCTGTTCTGCATTTTTAACCAGTCAAGTTTATTGATGTAAGGTGTGACGTGTACCCTGAAACCTAGGCCAAATATGAACCTCACGCATGCATTCTGAACTTTTTGGATTCTTCCTGATTGTATCCCATCAAGACATGGACCATATAGAATGTCGCAGTAGTTGAAAATCGATAAAATTAAAGTGTCACACAGGGTGATTCTCAAATTTCTTCCCAAAAAATGTCTATTGGAATAGAGACCCTTCATCATACAATATGCTCTTTTGATGAGATTGCTTACATGGTTATGAAATTTCAGGTTATTATCAATAACTAAACCAAGGCATTTAATTTTTTCGCAAAACTCGATCCTTTGCCCTTCTACCTCAATCGATACGCTATCTATAACCTTTTGCCTATCTTTTCCACTAGCAAATACAATCAGAGAAGATTTCGTGGGGTTTATATTGAGACAGTGTTTTTTAGACATTGAAACCAGCTGTTTTATCTTTTCATTAAGCAAATATGTCTGATCTAAAAGATGTTCAGTTCTGGCCGAGTAGTAGAGATTTGTGTGGTCGGCATAAGTATGTATTTGGAAATGGTTTAGAACTCGATGAAAATCAGCAGTGTATAAAATGAAAAGGAGTGGGGATAGTACAGATCCTTGCGGAGCGCCATGCGATACGTTCAAATAACTTGATTTCATATTTTTAACCTGCACACACTGGCTTCTGTTTGATAAAAAGGAAGTAATTAAATTTTTTGCATTTTCTGAAAACCCGTAGTGGTGCAACTTAGATATTAAAAGGGTGTGATTCATAGTATCGAAAGCTTTGCTATAGTCCAGCGAAAGAAAAATAGTAGCCTCGTGTTTATCATACACATGGATAATATCATCTGTTACCTTGAGAAGAGCAGTAGTGGTACTATGATCCTGTCTGAAACCTGATTGGTGAGCTGGTAGTATTTCATGTGCTTTTACGTATCTATAGATTTGTTCATGAGCCGCTTTTTGAATTACCTTTGATAATGCCGATAAAATATTAATTGGACGTAGATCGTTTAGTGTTGAGGGGTTAGAGATTTTAGTTATGGAAAAATTATGGCTTTTTTCCATATTTCAGGAAACACTCCATGCGTGAACATGTATTGACAATATAAGTTAGAATGGGTGTTAGAAAAGGTATACATATTTTCAACATTTTAATGGAAATTTGGTCTGTACCAGTGGCATTACTTTTAATTGAATTAATAATACTCTCCAGGTCCTCATTGGAATTCCAGTTTATGTTCGGGAGGGCATTGAGAATTATAATGGTTCAATCATTTACTGACTTAATAAAGTGGTTATTAATTATATTAGGGTCACTAAGGTTTTGTGGGATTTCATTTTTATTATTTTTTTCGAGACTATTTCTAATTAATTCAACGTGTTCCATAGTTTTTTGCTTTTTGAATTTTGAATTAAAATAAGATAATTTTTTTTTTCAGTTCTAGTAGCAGTGGTCACCATGTTTCTGAGGTTTTTGTAGGTGTTCTAGTCTTCAGATTTCTTAGATTTTTTGTATTTGGACAAAGCTAGATTTTTGCTTTTTATCATTATTTTGAGCGTATCCGTTAGCCAGGGGGCTTTCGGCTTACTTATTCTCACGGTTTTAACAGGAGCATGCACATTGAAGACACTTAGTGAGTATGTGTTGAACAAAGATACTATTCGATTTATATCGTCAGTTTGATAAATGTCATACCAAGGCATTAACCGTAGATCATCTAAGAAGTCGTCATAAACAAAATATTTATAGTCTCTGTGGATTTTAAAGAGTTGTTGGGGTTTATTAACTTTGTACTGTAGTAGACAGTATACCAAACAATGATCCGATATATCGTCTGCGTTCCGGGTGTTTGTACTCACAACCATATTCTTATTGGTGACTGCGATTATATCAATTAAGGTACTACTGATTTCTGTTACTCTATGTCAGAACTACAAAAGATGCTTAGACAAACTATCTTTCTCTGTCCCCTTCTTCAAAAGATATATTGACGACATTTTCACAGCAATTCCTGAAAACAATAAATCTGAAATTCTGGAAGTTTTCCAGAGTTTCCACTCACGATTGAAGTTTACTATAGATGAAAAAATAATAATACTTTATAGCTTGAAAGTGATGAAAGTAGATTGGTATCACAAACCAACTTTTTCAGAGAGGTTTCTCAACTATTTTTAACATCATAATTTTCAACATAAAATAAACATCATTAGGAATTTGAAAACAAGTGGGCTCAAAATTTCAAACCCAGAATATCATAAAAAAAATCTTGAACAAATCAAACAATTTATATTAAAAAACAATTACCCTACATCACTAATAAAAAAAAATATCCAGGATAACAAACCTTCTAACAGACCAAAATTAAAAAAAACCAAAATCTCTGAAAAACTTAATTGAACGAAGAAAATTTTAATTTTAAACCAATAATTAAAAAAAAACCCAAACCCTTAAATCAAATGTCGTTTATAAAACCAACTGTTATAATTGTACAAAATGCTACGTTGATCAAACAGGCCGATATTTAAAAAAATGCATATCTGAACACCATAGGGACACAAAAAAACTCAATGCCCAAAATCTGCTCTAGTAGAACATACTAGAGAAAATGGTAATTTTTTTGATTTCGAAAACCCCATCATCCTTGATAAAAAAACCTTTCCTGTCAAAAAGACTTCTAAGCGAAATGATCGAAATTGTCCACCAAGACACCGTCAATACCAGGAGAGACTTAGAAGGATTGAACACGTCCTATTTCAACTTGATAAGTCAGATTCCTAAATGATTTGTTATCGTTTTTTACCACAATTGTTTTTATCCATCAATGAAAGAACTAACTGTATGGTTCACGGATATTTTTTGTATTTTATCTCAGTATTCGTTTGTCTTGCACTTGATGTTAAACCTGTTGTTGTATCTAGAATGTCTGTTTATGTTTTTTTTTCCAACTCGGAAAAAAAATTTTTGGTAAGTTTTCCTTTTTAATAAGTTTTTAACCCAATTCTTGTGATCAAATGTTTCTTTAGTTTTACTATTTCTCAACCCCTTCAACTCACAAAAACTCATTGTTACAGAGGCCTGAGGATTAATTTAATAAAATTCGAAACGTTGGCAAGGAAACAATAGTTTTTCTTCAACAAAATTGAGCCAAATCCCAACAAACCTCCTCAATATTATATTTTATACTTGTAATTAAAATTTGTAGTAGGTACCTAATTGATTTTAATCTTTGTTTTTTAACTGCACACTGATGTATCTTCAAAAGATGAATGAATATGTTCCTTGACTGGTATTTTTTTTTTCTATCTCTTCAAGCAATTCGACAGGATCAGAAATCAAATTGCCATCAACATATATTAAAATTAAATCAATAATACACACCATATGTAATAAAAAGGCCCTAATAATTGGGTATACCCTCTCAATTATTACAAATAGTATGTCTTCTATAATGCAGCAGTGGTGGAAATTTGGATATCAACAAGTTAACTTAAACGTTTTCAGTAGTTTCCAAACGAATATAATCATCGAATACACACAGATTAGTACTCTCAGATGAATAATTAGGTATATCTCAATAAAAAAACATTTTTATTGTTATTTTCTAAGAAAAATATTTAAATTATTGATAATTTGAGTAAAAAAAAACTTTTTAATAAAAAATAAAACCTACGAAAAAAGAAACTGAAAAGCAAAAAATAAAATGAACCTTTTTATTCTTAGTGAGTAAGCTCCAAAACTAATATATGTAACTAATTTTGAGTCGGCGTCTAAAAAAAACACAAGCAAATTAATTACGTGAAGCGAAAAATGATGGCAGCGGTGAGCGCGGCAATATCAGCGAGACAGCTACCCGAACGGGCACACAGTGGTCGTGCGAAGTGCATTTTTCTGGAATGTTATTGTTTATCGCTGGAGATTCGTTGCATTTTTGTGTTATTTTGTTTTTATATCATTTCTTCAAAGTACTTTAAATTCGTTGATTGTTTATTTGGCGCCTTCTCAAAATTACTTGCATACATTAGTTTCGGAGCTTAGTTATTAAGAGTAGAAGGTTCATTTTATTTTTTCTTTTCAGTTTCTTTTTTCGTCGGTTTTATTTTTTGTTAAAAAAAAAATATTTTTTAATTTTCAGTTGCTAAATTGCTACCTACTTGATTTGGATTAATTTCAAAATACTTACTTATCCACCATACTTTAACTATAATCTGTTTTATACTATAACTAGCTGGTACCAGCGACTTCGTCCCCGTTGAACTTTGTTTTTTTTTTTTGTGACGACTATTACAAATTCACTCACCTCTTTGGGGACGGAGTTTATAAAAATACTGAAACACGTATTTCTTTATTTGTAACAAAGACCCCAAATACCAATGTTTATGACCTCAACTTCCAAACTAACGGAACCCTTACACAAACTTTCACCCTAGGTGTTGCATTTATGAGAACGCTGAAACCTGTATTTCTTTTTCCCTTACAAGGACCCCAAAATACTCATTTCTATTACCCCAATTTGAAAACTAACGGAAACCAATACAAACTTTCACCCCTTTCACGCTTTGGTGGTTGAATTTATAAAAACACTAAAATACTATTTCTTTATTTTTTATCAAAGACTTTCAAATACCAATTTTATGACCCAACTTGAAAACTAACTACAGACTTCCAACCCCCCCTTTTCCCCTAACAGTTGAATTTCAAAACCTTGAAACACATTTACGTTCATTTGTGGAAGGCCCAAATACTGATTTCCATGACTCTAATTTCAAAACCAATTGTACTTTCACCCTTCTCACCCCCTTTTCCCCTTAGAAGGAATATTAAAAAAATACGCTCTCAAATTTAGCCTTGGGCCCTAGCGGATGGTCTGGGCGTTGATCGTATATAAGTCAATCAGTGTGTCAGTTAGTCAGGACATGTAATTATATATGTACATATTACCCCAAACACGAGTAGCTGCTGTGAACCGTTGAGGGGAAACCCTCAACATCTTCCGTCTCCATCTCAAA